>JAPPVO010002557.1:0-64006 GCA_030407325.1 Camellia japonica | reverse complement strand
GGGACTGCGTGTTCTACTCTCAATCAGTGTGGGCTGTGTGTTCACCATCAACTAGAACTGTGTGTTCAGAAAATCAGAGTTTGGGACTGTGTGTTCTACTCTTAGTCAGTATGTGCTGTGTGTTCACCTTCAAATTCGGGCTCTGTGTTCGACAAATCAGTGTTTGAGCCGTGTGTTCAATTCTTAACTAATGTGTACCGTGCGTTCACAATCAATCAATGAGCCTAGTGTTCAGAAATTCAAGTGTTTAAGCCACATGTTCAGGATGCAAGCAAAGTACTATGTCATAAGCTAAACTGTGTGTTCAAGCATGACAAAGGTATGAAATGCACGAAAAATACAGAAAATGAAGTAAAATACCTCTCGTGCCTCATAAGAAAGGTGATGCTCCGGCTCTCGTAGAAGTAGATCTCCGGGTGCCCATCATTGAAGTCAGGCGAAAAATGGCCCGTGGAAGAATGTGCACCGACGGGGCGTATCTCTCGGGAATAAAGGGTCGGACCCTCGGGGCAGCGTCATGATATCGAAATCATCCCGGCATCTGGAGGACCTCCACCATGAGGGAAATTACCCGCCATTCGAAAAATCTGCAAAAATGAGCAAAAATGAGCCAAAATTGGAAAAAGTCAACAAAAGTCAACTCTCGGGAAATGAAAAAGTCAACAAAAGTCAACTCCCGAGAAAATCTTCCAAATATTGAGACAAACTTACCGCAAGTGGTGAAAATGAGAAAAGAAGCCCCGAAATCAAAATTTAATCGGTCCAAAGTGCTTAAAATCGAATGTTTTTGCGAAAATAACTTGCATGGGGGGTTGAAACACGCGTATAAAGTGCAGATCTGAAGGAAAAAATGGTTTGGGAAGCAAGGGGAGAAGTTTTCGCAGCTGTGGGTGTGATCTCGAAGTGAATGGATGAGAGGATATAAAGAAAATGAGGTGAAAAGACAAACTTGCCCCCGGATTTGGGCAGGTGGCCGGCCGGTCACCTTTTCTGGCTGGCCGGCCATTTGCTTTTTGGAAATTGGCCAGTGGCCTCCCCTTAGGCAACCAGCTGGCCGGCCATGTCCCCCACATGCTCACCTAGCTCTCTGCAAATTTTGAGGAAGATTGGAGTTCCCGGGACCTGAAAAAGTTCAAGAAAAGTGTACTTTCTGGCGCGAAATTGCTCCGCCGGAACTTCAGCTGCAATTTCTGACATGTGTCTCATTATTACTCATCAAAATCAGAGTGTATCCTTTTTTAAGCATGTTGTAACCTCTCCGGGAGGGGAACCAGAGGCCGCAGTCGAGTCGCCTTCACCGAAATGCGCGTTTCCTTGCTCGTTGTTTCGCAACAAACGGGCACCTGATTTATGCTCGTTTTGCATTGTTGTGCACATAACTTGCATTCTCATGAGCATTTTGCATTGTCATGCATGTTTTCTTGGTGTACCATACCTCTGTGCTTGAGTATGCGTTGTCACGCACGTCCCTTTCTCGCATTGCGATGCATTCACTCGCCGACACTGCGTGTGTCAAACTTTCGGGATCACAGGAATCACATTGAATATTTGTTGTCAGCATATTGTTCTTGTTGAATTTCTCTCTTTTGCAGGCGCGATATTGTATGTACGGTTCATTTGAGGCTGGTGCGACCAGACGAATCGCGCAGGTACCGTATCTTCTCCGTGTGAGACGCGACGAGATTGAATAATTCTCCGCATTCCTGACTGCATGAAATGTAGTTGTTGCTTTGCATTCTTGCTTAAAACTGTTGCATCTATTTGCGAATACTTGCTTCATTACAGCTTGCTGCACTTGCATGATCATTAAGTTACATCTGGCTCAGTGCATATCATTTTGCATTTTGCCCCTGCCTGTGGGCACGCCTGCAGGCACATATCTCTGTTCATCTTGTATGATTGTCTAAGTCTTCGGCCTTGTCAAAAATGGGTCGTCTCTAGGCTTTGACATTCACTCCCGTCACTTGTGACTTCCGAGTTCTGTCAAAGAGGGGCAACTGTAGACACCCCATTTTTGACCGACCTTAAGACTCAGACGTCACCGATGGAGCGCTCGGTGATGTTGCATATTGTGCTCGTTCAGAAGTCTCAGAGTCATGGCCGTGAGCCCTGCCTCCGGACTTCCGAACCCTCTTCTGTGCCTTGCCTCGGTTTGCGAACCAGACTCGGTTTTCTCTGTTTCTTTCTTCCGAGGGAGGGAGAGGTCCCGTAGACCATCTCTCAGTGGCCGTGGGCTACATTTCGTGGCCGTAGGCCATTTTGCCCATTTCGGAGCCCGGTTCCCGGTTTTCGGAGCCGTCAGGCCGTGTGCCTCGGTTCGGGACCGCTAACCATCTCCGATTCCTCCGATTTTTGGCATACATCTTATTTAATCCCTTTTGAGGGACACTGAGGTCTGAGAGACCCACTTCGTGGTCGAATGCCACTTTCGGTGCTTAACAGTCTATTTTCGGGACCCCGAACTGCGTGTTTTGGCCCCCGAGCATTCGTTTTGCATCGGTTTTCGTTCATTTTTGGTAGGTACCTCTGTTTTATCACCAGGAAGGTCACTGAAGGGTGGGAGGCCAGCAATTGTCTCAGCAACCAGTTATGCTCCTCCGGCGCCCTCCGACGCCCGTTTTTCTCACTTCCGAGCTAATGTTGACCACCCTAGGAGCATTTTCTTCAAGCCCAAACCACATATTTGTGTTGTACACACATGGAAGGACCCTAAAAGTCCATGGCCGGCCAGTAACTCAACTTGAACCTTTTGAACCCCTCCTAAAAGTGGCCTATTCTCTCTCCTGTTTTAGAGTTGCCAATTTTGAACCACAGGATTGTGATGAGGAGACCTGGGAGGACACCAATATCTGGTGGCCGGCCAGAAATTATTTTGGACCATTTTGCCCCTTGCCGGCCGGCCATAGGGGTGGCCGGCCGGCCACCTGCAACAAAAGCAGACCGGCCATGATCCTTGGGAGGTGTGCCTTGTAGCTGTATAGCTTTTTCCCCCAAAATATCTGATTTCGGGGGACTTTTACTAGAGAAGGGAACTTAATCCCATAACCCTACACACTTTCCCTCCATTGCTCTCCATCCTTGCATACACACAGTAGCTCTAGCTCTCCCTCAAGGGTTGGAAAACTTGGTTGGAGCATATAGATACATATCTCTCCATTTCTCTCTCATTTTCTCAAGTTTTAGCTCCATTTCTTCACTACCACCAAGCACCACCACCACCACTCCATTTCCAGCAGTTTGGAGGACTTTCCAGCAGCTAAGAGGCACCATTTCTCAAGCCAAAAGGGAGCAAAAGTTTGGTCTTCAAGGGTAAGTGCCAATCTCCCTCTTTTGTAGCACTTTTTTATCCTATTTATTATCCCTATTTGCTTGCTGTTTTGGGCTCCGACCCTAACTGAAAGGGGCATTCTTTTGAGCCATTCTTCATGTTTGTTTAAGGGCTCAACCTTGTTTGAGCCCCCCATTTGGTACTTGCTTCAATACCTCTTTGTATGCCATTATTTTGCATGGTATTTCTAGTCTATGTGTGATCTGTTTTTGAGCATGATATAAACTGTGAGTTGGCTTATTTTGAGCCTCTCTACAACATTGTAGAAGGGCTCAACACTGTTGGGGGCCTCCATGTTGTACTTACCATTATACCCCTCTTTGGCCCCCATTTTTGCATGCTTTGTTGGCTTGTCTTGCTTCTTTTTTTAGGCCATAATCAGAACTAAAAATGGCCATATTTTGACCTTGTTGGAATATTTCATTAAGGGTCTTTGGCTGTTTGGTGAATGCTTTGTATACCTCATGTTATAGCCTCTTATTGGCCTTAATCTTGCATTGCATTTTGAGCATGTTTGCATACTGATTTGAGGTTTGTCATCTACTGTAAATATTCATATTTTTATCCCCTCTTCAGTGTTGTAGAAGGGTATTTTTCCATTTGGGCTTTGCATCTACCACTTGCTTCATTGCCTCCCTTGCGGGCCCATTTTTGTATGCCATCTTAGCCCTACTTGTGCTTGCTGTTTGGCCATGTTTTGTACTGTAAAAATTCTTGTCTCGGGGCTGCCTTGCTTCTGTATTTTCATGTCATGGTCAAATTATGCATGTATTGTATAGCTGTAGGCCATTTTATGCATTGAAATCCATGTTTCGGGGTCATTCCTTGCATCGGGTATCATTTTACCGGGTTTCGGGGCTGTTTTCCCCCTCATTTTGCTACTGATTTTTGCATGTTTTCATATCATATTCCATGTCTTTGCCATGTCTCATTAGAGTGACATTTCGGTGCCTGAGAGTCCGTTCTCGGTTTGCGCACCCCGGGCACGCATTCGAGATGTCTTGTTTTCATCTGATGGCCTCCTATGTGAGTGTGGCTGAGGCTCTCTCATGTTGGTGTAAGCCCATTATTGCATTGCGTATGCCATTTTATCCATAACATTGTGTATGCCCGGTTGTGTATTACCTCGTATAGCGTGTATGCCATTCCATGACATTGTGTATGTTAGGGTTGCATATTAGCTACATTTCATGCATATCATGCATATGCATCATGTTCGGGATAGGAGTTAGCCCGGGCACGGGAAACGAGGCACGTTTCGTACTCCGAGTGATGGAACGGGTCTCAATTCCCAAGTCACCGACACTCCGGATTATCCATGATGGAGTTAGGTTTTGTTGTAGCATTCATATGCATTCATCCTATATTGAGTTGTGCAAATCGGCTCCTCAGCCATCATGCATCGATATGCGTGATTGATGGCCCGAGGATCGAGGCATGTATATATTTGTGAAATACATTGCTATGCCCCTTTCCTGCTCTCTGTCGCAGCAAAATGAAGAATCAGCAACTTTTCAGAGTCTAGCACGCATTTCGAGAAACATTGCAAACAGAGGCTAATTGGGGCATCCCAATGGATTTCCGCGCAAAGCATCCCAAATATGCATCATTTCATTATCCGGAGAGGAGTCAAGGCAGTCCCTGGCTTGCATGCCAGTTTACAGTTTTTCTTAGTTAGTTTGTTAATTAATTAGGAATTTGTATATTATTCGGACTGTATTATTTATTCGGACCCTCTGTGCGAGGGCATAATTGTAATAAGTGTAGGTGAGTGTGATGTATGTCTTCCAAACCCACGTCTTTCTTCCCTTTTATTTACCTGCTTATGATGGTTAGATTAGGGCATATTTCAATTAGCATACAGTATGACAGCATGTTTGCATCATTCATCTGTTTTACACGCACCGGGCTCGGCGCATCATACTAACTGCATTTGTATTTCAATTCCAAGTTGAATACATGTTAGCTGTAGCATTCCATATGCCATGTTTAGAATAGCCGAGCCTGCTATAGTTGAATTTTTTGCATGTGTTGCATTAGGCATTTTTGTATACTTAGGATCATGCATGATTTCTAATGTAGTTTCTGTTTTGGCTTGGAGTTTTATGCTTTAGCATCCTTGCATGCGTGTGAGTGCTGCCATGAATAGCATGCTTGCCATGAGGCTAACTGCTTATGTGATATAACTGCCTTAAATGCCTGTGGGTGGAGGTTGTGTTACTTGAAGTGGGACAATTCATCAAATGTTTGTTTTAAGCCCACTAGATAGTGGCAAAATCACGTTTTCTAAGCCCACCCGAGGGTGGCAAATCCACGTCTTAGCCTACCTGCGGGTAGCACCATCAAACCATTTTTTCAAACAAACAAACATGAAATGTTTTGTTCCAATTCAGGCGACTCAGTCTATACTTGTATGCTGCGCGCATCACATAGTAACCTAGGCTAATAACCGGAATAAGAACTCACAATGTTTTCAAAATAAGATATCATGGTTAGTAGAGGCCGGTCTTTGACCGGGCGAGCGGGGGTGCTCACGAAGTGACCTTCCCTAATCATACCCAAGTTCCCGAGCCGAGGCAACTTTGGTGATGACGGACACGTGGCCTTTGGCACCGAGTCAGGGTTTCCTAAATTTCCCAAAAATAAAATATTTAGGTGGCGACTCTGTATCTGGCGAAGCAGTCCATGTTTGGCACTTCTTTCAAAAAAAAAAATCTGTTTTCAAAACGATTTGCTGGATTTGGACTCTTTGGTTCAAGATTGAGAACCGTGACATTTGAGTCCTTCGAACTGTAGTGACCCAATATCGAACCAGAACGGGGGAGGGGGGACTCGCACTCCCTTTCGCCCGGGATGCGTTCGGGGACGTCAACAGTTGTCTATTGAGATAACGAAGGAAACAAACTGAGAAATCAATATTAATGCTTCACATACTACCAGAGTTAGAAGTAGAAAAGGAGGCACTATTTAAATCCTACTCACTCTATATGCAGGGTCTTCCCAGCTGCCATCAGAGGCTTTATAGGGTGTGTATTGAATGAATAAGTTGATCGATCACATGCTTACCTGTTATGAAATGGCTAAATAACATTAATGTGATGCAGTGATCAACACTAATAGGTCAAGCTCAGCACGGTAACAGGTATAAAGGCTTTGTTTGGTATCGTTTTCAGTTCAACACCCCTTTGTGTCATATCATTTTCATTTTTGCAAAAATAGTTTTTAGAAGATTCAGAAAACAATTTTAAAGTGTTCTAATCAAAAGAGTTTTCAGAAAACTTTCCCAGAAATAGTTTCCAAACAAGTTTTCATGGTAGTTTTCAATAACAAAAATAATAACAAAAACAAAAACAAAAGCAATACAAAATGCACCCTTAATGTCCCTCGCAAAGACCATTAAGCAAATGAAGAAAAAAAAGAACAGTGCCTACAACTATAGAAACAAAAGAGAGAAAGTATAAACTAACACTCAGCAAGCATAAAAGAGCTAGATTGAAAGTTTATGATTCAACAAGTCCCATTTTGAAAATTAGTAATCTCGGATCATTTCCAAATAAAAAAACTTCTAGATTCCTGAGTATGATCCTCAAAGGTACAGGAGTTGTGGCCTACCAAAGCCTAGGGAAGCTGAAGCAACTTCAACTAGCTAAGACCGATCCTATTTTCCGCAATAACTAAAAAAGAAGCAGCTAAATCAACCACAAACAGCATTATCATCAAGACTAGAATGGAATCCCACCCATGATTTCCCAACCAATTTTTTGTACTTTTTATTCAGAGCATCAGAGGACAAATAAATGTTATTTCACAGTTTTTTAATGTGTACAAAACAAGATGGGTAATTAAATTTGCTCAAAAAGAGAAAATTATAAGAGATTTCACGACGTTTTCAAAAAACGTCAGAAAAAAAAGGTGATAATATCCTATTTTTCTTGTAGTGACTGTCACCCATATGCTTAAAACTGAATTTACATTGAAGCATTTAACTCAAACTGTTGTTTTTATGACACTACCTGGTATGTTCTCTGAGTGGTACTGATTATAATTAATGTTATCAACCACCGAATAGACTGAAACAACGGCATTCCGCTAAGATATTAGGAACTGATGCCAAGAAATAGTGAAGTTAGCTTATGAAGCAATAGCATGACCCTATTTTCTCTACTGTAGGACGACTTCAACTGTTTGACAAGTCCTCCAGTTATTGCGCTGGCCCCATCATAAGACTTCTCAAAGTTCTCAAGGGTCGAGATTTATTTGTATCATGTATAATCAGCACACAGATCTGCATGACAGATCAAGCTAGTTGGGTTGGAGGTGAGGTTCGATTTTATTTATTTATTTAAAATTAGGAAAGCTTCAAAAGTCCCTTTGTTGGCCACACAGATGTCTGTGCCAGACTAGCAAAGATGGAGCACTTGTGTTCACTTTGGATCCTCATATCCAAATCGCGGCCCCATATAGACAATAGTATAGGGGACCATCCTATTGAATCTGTTCTTAATGATTCTTGGAATTGCCACGATACCCCACGCACCATGAACATGTTTTGGAGCTGGCTTGGCTCTAGCCATGATATTGTTGCAATGGTTGTCAAATGCCGCAGCACCTGCACGTGGCTAGTTTAGTTGTATTTTATGATATTGAATGTTGCATTGTTTATAGATAATGCCTTCTTAATATGAATGTCCTTGATGTATATACTAAGTGGTATAGTGAGAGCTTTTTATATAGTGAGAGAATACATTTGATTTGTGGTGTAATTAGGTGTACAACTCGTAGATAACAATGGGTTATTAGGTGTATATGTACATTATAATTTGCTTAGTCTCGTGCAGTACACAATACGAAAGAGTATGTGTGGTAATACTTAATGGGAGGGGGAGAGGGGGAGTTATGCTGTCTAATGGGCCAAATTAGGAATGGCAACGGGGCGGGCCGGGGCCAGGGATCACCCTCCCCGTCCCCGATCCTTGATTGTGAAAATCTCCTCGGCCCCGACCCCAATCCCCGACGGGGAACCCATCACCACCCCCGCCCCCATCTCCAAACGGGGATCGGGTTTCCCCGATCCTGAAATATCCCCGACAGTTCTCAACACACACACACACACACACACACACAAGAAAACTGTTAGATCAACAACCATCACCAAAAGCAGCAGATACATATATATATATATAACAACTTTAAAAAAATATTTGTTCATCAACACAAACAAACAACAACAGATGTATATATATAACTTTAAAAAAAAAAAATTGTTCATCAACAAGAGAGAGAGAGAGGGCTTCTGCAGCTTCAGCTTCAAAAAAATTTGTTCATCAACGAGAGAGAGAGAGAGATCGGTAGCTTCAGATCGAACCATGATCCAGATCGGTAGCTTCAGATCGAACCACGGTTTGTCCAGATCGAACCACGATCCTGGTCCTGTGTACGGATGAAAGATGGTGAAGAAGAAATGATCGAACCACAATCTAAGTGAAAAAAAGCTTCAGATCGAACCACGATCCCGTGAGTGAGGGAGAGAGAGACGAAAGACATGGTCAAACAGAGAGGGAGAAATGATCGATGGCGATGTGATCCGTGGAGGAGGAGGAGAGAAGAGGGGAGTGGTGGGAGTATTGGTGGAGGAGGAGGTGGCGATGAGAGATGGTGAAGAAGAGAGAGAGACCAGAGACGGTGGAGAGGAAGAGAGATGTGAGGAATGGAGAGAGAGAGAGTAGATCTACATGAATGAGAGAGAGAGTAGATCTAAATGAATAAAAGATAGAGATGAGAATCAAAAAAGTATATATATAATATATATATCATTCGGGGGACAAATGGGGCGGGGCTTGGGGCCGGGGCCGGGCCGGGCCGGGACTGAAACATGTATCCCCGTCCCCGGCCCGAATATCATCGGGGATTTTTTTTTATCACCATCCCCGGCCCGTCGGGGGTATTTTTCGGGGAATAATCGTTATATTCGGGATCGGGGGGTCGGGTCCCCATCGGGCCGGTTTCAGATTGCCATCCCTAGTCCAAATTATCCTGGCCACCATTAGGATAGGTTTGGACCAACCTGAATACAAACAAAAGAGATATTATATATGTTTTGAGTTATTAAATGGTCCCTCTCTTCTTTTCGTGGTACATGTAACAATCATCAAAATGAGAAACTGGATGTGAAACTTCAAAACCATATTCAGAATCCTACAGTTTCATTTCATTGATTACTTAATTATCTTTGTAATTGTATAGTAGTTACATTTTTATGTTTTTTTTATAATTAACATATTAACACATAATTATATTGTCATTAATTATATTTATTTTTTGTTTTCAGATATTTCCCGAGTAGGAGTTTTGCTTCTTGTGGAATGCATATCTGTGAAGAATGCGACTAATTTTTGTTTTTGTTACCCACAGAGAATGATGAGCAAAACTTGTAATTTTGGTTTATGTTATTTTGAATTATGAACAACATTATGTATTTAAACATTATATATGTATTATGGAACATTATGTAGTGGGGTAATTTTGTTGATGCGTAGTTAGGAATGCAAAAATATTTTTTATTATGAAGAAATGATTTTTTCTATATATAAATTTTTATATTATTATGCAATTATTGGTTTCTTTTTCAATTGTTTTTCATTTAATACGGGTAATTTTAATATTTTTATTGTGTTTTTTTTTTTTTTTTTGTGCGATGGCACCACACCGTCGCAAAAAATAGGTAATTTTAATCATTTTAATAATTATATTGATTTTTTTTTTTTTTTGCGAAGGCACCGTACCGTCGCAAAAAATATTAGGACCATTGGCGACAGTGGGCATGCCGTGGCAAAAAAACAGAACCATTCGCGACAGCATTTTTTGCCGTCTCAAATAACACTTTTAACAACAGTAAAATGGTGCCGTCGCAAAAAGTCTGACTTTTTTACATATTATAGTCGACAGCAAATTGCCGTCGCAAAAGGTACCAATTGCCGTCGCTAAAAGTCTTTTGCAACGCCCTCTATTGTGACCCTCCATTTGCCGTCGCTAAAACTTTTTTGAGACGGCATGAAGAGTATTTGTGACGGCATTGTGCTATCGCAAAAAACCAAAATTTTTGTAGTGTTTCTAGATGTTTTATTCCATCCAATCCAAATTCTTTTTTACTATTTCATTAAGTCATGTTTAATGTAATATGACCAAATCATCCTTTTTAATTTTTTGCACATATTTCTATTTTGAAACTAAGACATAACAATAGTCTCTCATTTTATGGAGAAAATCTCTCCTTCATTCTAAAAAGAAAATCCTTCCCTTATTCCATGGAGAAAATATCTCTCTTATTCTAAAAAGAAAATCTCTCCCACATTCCATGGAGAAAATCTCAAATTATGAATTTTGAATCTTTTTATAATTTGAAAATTTTGAAAATAATGTAATAAAAAATCTAAATGAAAATCAAAATACAATGTGAATGTTCATAGTAAAGAACAAACACACAATTAACTTTTGAAAAAACAAAATACATTAAAGTACAATGTCAATGTTTACAATAAACAACAAACATACAACTAACCTTCGAAAAATTAAAATTCATACAAAAATACAATTTAATATTCACAATTTATAATTAACATACAACTAGCCTTAAAAAAAATAACTCATACCGAAGTAAACATTTACATTGCAACATGATAACATAAAATAAAATTGAAAAAAGTAAAAATCGTCTATTTTAATTGTTCAATAGTAACAAAAACGAATGTTCAACTAACAAGAATAGTAACAAAAACCAATAAACACACAATTAACTTTCGAAAAAATGAAACTTATACAAAAATACAATGTGAATGTTTACAATTTACAATTAATATAAAACTAGTTTTAAAAAAATAAAAATAAACTCATATCAATGTGAACATTCACGCTACAACGTGAAGACATAAAATAAAATTAAAAATTAACTATTTTAATTATTCAATGGTAATAAAAATGATTATTCAACCAACAAGCATAGTAAAAAAAAACAAAATACAACTAACTTTCAAAAAAATTTAAAAAAAAACTCATACCAAAATACAATGTGAATGTTCACAATTTACAATTAACATACAACTAAACTTTAAAAAAACTAAATTCATACAGATGTGAACATTCACACTACAACATGAAACAAAATTGAAAGAATAAAAAAATGATTATTTCAATTGTTTAATGGTAATAAAAAATGATTGTTCAAACAACAAGTATATTAACAAATAATCAATAATATGTGAACATTCATATCTTGCAAAATATATAATTATGTTCATATCTATATTCCAACACTTATTTCCCAGATTTTCAAATAATGTGAAATGTGAACATTTACCCTGATTGACAAAAAAATAGAAACAATAGCAACAATAGAATTATAAATTCAAAAAACACTTTATCACTCTAAAAATAAAAAAAATATCACCCATATCCTCATCTTCATCATCATCTTTATCATTATCACTATCACTATCATTAACAATCTATGCAATTTTACCATTCTACTAATCCAAATCAAACCAAACCCACATTTGAAGAATATATTTGTAACAAAATTGACTAGACATAAACAGAACTTCAACTTACAACAATAGAGAAATATAGAGTTTCGAACACCAGCAATGCTACAAACCCCCAGTGACCCCCCAGTGCCACGTGTCGGCCTGGGGTTGGCTGAAAACCAAAAAAAAAAAAAAATTGTTTTTTGGACCAATGAGAAGGGACCCGCAGCACCCCCATTGGGGGTCTGAACCTTTATTCTTCGAACATAAAGCAATAATGGATGAACATGGAACTTTGAACACAAAGTGATAATGGAGGAATATAATATTATTTCATCACCATGTGTAAACTAGAGTTTCTAAACCCTGCCAAATAGAGAGTTTCAAAACGAAGCACAATGAAACAATACCACAAATGTGAATGACTTTTATCAAAAAGAAAAACATGAATAATGATAACTAATAAAATAGAGGTGGTAACAAAAAGAAAATATATATATCATTTTTCTATGTAATACATATTAATAATAGACATAAGGGTATAATAGTCTAACAAACAATATAAATCAGGAAAAAAAGACATCATGGAATAAAAGTATAAATACATGAGACTAATTAGATTATAATTTTCCTTAGTAGATTTATTGGGTTAGAACACTTCCAAATGGAATTTATCAATAAAAAAACCCTTTGAACTATAATATTTTCATTTGTTTTCAATCTAAACTATTTTTTTATTTTTTATTAAGTGAAATTGAAGAAAAATAATAATATTTTAATCATTAAACTTAATAAAAATAATATTTTAAACATTTTATGTACACTTATATTCAATTTAATGGTTAAAATCTTCTTTTCATTAATTTTATTTAACAAAAATTTAAGAATAATTTCAAATTAAAATTGATAAATTTAATCAAATTTATTTTATTAATATATATTTTTTTATTTTTAAATTCTCTCATAGAATTTTATGCATTCATAAGATTGTTGGTTAAACAAACACGTGATAAAAATGCATCAGACATTTGCCGACAAGGAAAAAGAGGTAGACCCCCACTGGGGTGACCCCCAAGGCCCCAGTGGGGTGTGATTGGTCCAAAAAAAAATAATTTTTTTTTTTTTTTCAGTCTTGGTCTGGCAGCCCCCCACGTGGAGGTGGGGGGCTGAGGGTTAACCCCCACTGGGGTCCCAGCACTGTCGTTACCGACAAAATAGGAACCGACAAGCGGCAGACATTATTCTTACAAATAACTAAAAAAGAAAACACGTGATAAAAATGCGTCAGACATTTGAGCAAAAAAGGTATGTCAACTTATAGATAATCAACCACAAAAAAATATAAATACAACAATTTGAATGAAAATATTCATGACTTTAACGTCTAATGTATATATATATATGTTTTTCTTTGTAGTTGATATTTTAATTAGTTCTATATTTCTTTTTTGGTGGGTAAGTTCTATATTTCTAAACTTATTAAAATAGAAAAATAAATAAATAATCAAAAAGTAATGTTAAAGTAGTGGTGTTCAGATAATGAGATTGAAAGCTATGGGTTCAAAGCTATCTTTTAAATGGTGTCAATAACTATCATTTGAGTAGTGTTGATAGTATTAATATTTTCCTAAAATTTCAAAATTTATGTAGTAGTCTCTTTTTCATTTATTTTTTTCAAATCTTTTAGTGGTTCAAGTGACACCACTTGTAATAAGCCAGCATCACCCCTGGTATCCGTTGAATATTCTCTACCTCACCAATATTTATTGTCATTGATGACTTTTTCGTTAACTTTTTTAATAAAATTTTGCGGCAACATTTTTTACATATTCTTATAATCAAATAAGATTTTTCTTTAAATCCAATGTTTATACTTTCTTTAAATTAGACTTGTTACCAATTTTCTCATAAAAATTTCAGTCCACATGTAATTTTTTTTGGATGAAGATCCACCTGTAATCCTAATTGCATTAAAACATTGCCTTCAATATATAAGATATTATAATAAAACTCCATAAATTACAATCATAGTAATGAAAATCAAATATAATACAAATTTTTTTTACAAAAAAACTTTCAAAGTGAGAGAGAAAACCCCAATTAATATACGGGAATAAGACCCACACGCAGGCGAGGAGATACGAACTACTAACCTCCTAATGAGGTGCAAGAGTTCTGATCAATTGGACTAATTCCGTTAGTTTGAGCATGGATTTTCTCCCATTCATAATCATGGACTCGACAAATTTAATTTATATTTTCTGGTCTGATTTTATATCCCAATCAATAATTTGAATAGTTCATCATAGATGGTTTATTGACAAGAATATATACACAAAAAAATTAAGTTGATAAGATATCAATATTCACGTGATCGAATTATAAAATTATGCAAAAATAAATAAAAATTAACACACAAATATTCTTTTCAAAGAGTTCTATATAATAAATGATTTTGTGTGAGTGATTTTCTGATCACACTGCCCTCCTTAGTGATTCAGCTGTAGAACACAGGCAGAATAGATGGCACCCTGCTGTACTGCACAGAAAGAAAAGGCTCCGGCGGTGGTTCTTCCACCCGGGGCACTCTGACGATCAAGTCAGTATATCTCTCAAAGATAATCAAGTATTCAACTCACAAGCTTGAGTATAAAAACATACCTTAGACCTATGGGGGTGCCTCTCTTTTATAGCCAATACAAGCCTAGTCCCAATAGGAGCCTAACTCCAATGGACTCAAGATTACTGCTAATCTGGAACTCCGAGTGGGATTAGGATAAACCCTCTAAGAGTTTCATCTTTACCCAAACTGAAGTCTTCTCTCAATCTAGGACTCTTGTCCTTTATCCGCTTATCTCGGATTCTGATATTTTCGGAGATAACCTCGGCAACTCCGAGATCACCTCGGCGTAACTACCACGACACGTGGCACCTCGGCTGACACGTCGGCGTCACCTTGCCACGTGTTGATACTCAGAAAATATATCCCCACAACTGCCCCCTAGGTTCTATTACCTCGGCATTCTGAGGTGATAGAACCTATATTGTTCCTCTTTCCAGTACTTCGGCACAAGAACTCTTCAGCCGAGGTCATTCATCTCAGGCCGACATGTCTTCTTTCAAGAACAAGAATTCAAATGAACTCTCCTACGCGCATGAGCTGTCATGCATCACTTCTCAACCGTACTACTTACGCGTTATATCTTCATTAGCACGTGTCTGCGACGCGCCTGAAAACTGTTTTCCCTGCGTGCGCCGTCTGACGTGTGCGTTGCTCCAGGCGCAATAAATGCCCTGTTTTGCCGCCGTTTCAAGTTTTTGATAAAACTTTTCTTTCTTTCTTCCTTTCTTTACTTTTGCACTCGATTTACTTACTCTTTCTCTCTCTAAACTTTCTCAAATCTACCATTGCTCTAGCTCCAAGCTCTGCAACCGTCTTCATTCTTCCATTCCAGCGAAGCTTTCACCGTTCCGTCGTGCGTACATCCGTCGTCTGACCTCGGCGATCTTCATACCGGCTCCAGTTATCTTGGTAAGCCTCTGTTCCCTTCATTCTTAATTCCTCCATGCTCGTTTGCTTTCTTGTTGCCATTACTGCTTTGTTCAAACCTTTGATTTACTGAACCATTCATCTGGATGCGTCTATTCCATGATTTCGCTTATGTTTTGAACACTTGCACTGTTTCACCACTTTTTTGCCACTGTTCTTGAGCCTGTTCTTCTTGTATTCTTTATGCTTTTGAGAACCCCACCTCTGTTCTTTATTCTGAAACTTCATTCTTATTTCTGTATTTTTTCCAAATCTGTGCCTTCAATCTTTGCTTTCGTAGATTTAGGTTTGGGATTTGTCTGTAGAACCTACCAATTCATAGGAAAAACTGAAACAATTGTAACCAGTGTTTACCTAGGTTTTTGTCGAGGTTCCTATAACCCTTGAAGAACATCTTTTCTCTGTAACCAAATTCCTTTACGCCGAAGTCATGGGTATGTGGAGACATAGGGTAGATACCCCTACCAAACTTGAATACTTTAGGGAAGAGTTCGAAATCCCTGCCGACGTCCATCTGA
Source organism: Camellia japonica (assembly GCA_030407325.1). NCBI lineage: Eukaryota > Viridiplantae > Streptophyta > Magnoliopsida > Ericales > Theaceae > Camellia > Camellia japonica. Next base: position 48,091 of record JAPPVO010002557.1, on the reverse strand, counting down.
GACTGGCTGGGGATGACGACTCAATCATGCCCACAGACGATACGATGCCCTTTCCCATTGTCGCTTTTACTGAATGTGGACTTCAACTTCCACTCAATCCCCTTTTTCGCGAAGTTCTTCACTACTATAAGTTGAACCCCATGCAACTTACCATTAACTCTTATCGAGTGATTAACGGTATTATAGCCTTAGCTAGGCAGGAGAACGTTAGGATCACCCTTGCCGACATCCAATTTTGTTATACCATGTGTGCCCTTAACCTCAAAGAAAAAGGCTATGTTTATTACCTCAAGCCGAGGTCCAGCGAATTTAAAATAGTAGCCGACCTCCCAGACTCCAACAAGGGGGCTGGAGATGATTACGTTATTGCTTCGGGAAATTGGGAGTTTGGCGCAGACGAGGACGCTCATTTGTACCCTCTTCCTCGATCAGTTAAGGAGGGCAAGGGTAAGAGCCCAGTGTCAATACTTAGTTGTTTCTTTCCAAGTGTTTCAATATTTTATCTGTTTCTAATGTCTGTTTTCTTCTTGCAGACGTTCGCAAACCACCGAAAAATTTTCGCCAATCTTACGTTCCCAACAAGGATCTGAAAAAGCTCCTGGACTTGCCAGTTCATAAAAGAAAAGCCCCTCTTCTTCTCAACTTTATCCCTACATACAAATCAATTTGCCCGACGTCCCCAGAAGAAAGAAGAAAAGCCTGTCTCCACCTTCTGCCACAACTCTAACCGCTTCTACATCCCGAACAGATCAAGGATCAACATCGGATCCAGCCGATCAACCATCAACTTCAGCTCCATACTTGATCCCCATACCTGAGCGAAAACGTCGGCGAAGACTTGTCAAAACTGCCGAGATGGGTCGCCCAAAGCCTGTTGCTGCAGATCTCCTAGCCGACCTCCCTACCGATGTTGATGCTGTCCCGACTCAATCCATGCCCCCACCAAAGCCAAAAAGAACCAAGAAGGCCCAGCCAAAGGCCAAAGTAACTCAGGTTGAATCTGAGGATACTTTGCCTATTTCTAAGCTGGCTGAGAGTGAGAAGTCTCAACCTTCTGCTGGGAAGAGGCGTTCTGAAGCCCAGCCATCAGAGTCCCAGAAATCAAAAAGTCGAGGTCTTCCTCTGCAACGACTTCGAAGTCCAAGGTACCACATGTCCCCTGGATGCTTGAGATTACCCTGGAGAATAAGCTTGTTTTGGCTAGTGACAACGCCGATGACATAAATGTCAGCGTTGCACTCAGTACAGCTCTTCTTCTCCCAGGTGATCTAGAAAAGAACGCCGAAATGAGTGAGTACGAAAATTACGCCTTTATGCTTCAACGTTCTGTCCAAGTAAGTGTTTTTATGTGGAAACTTGTCTTCTCTTCCACTTTGTTGAATTTCATAACAATTTTTGCCTTGTGTTCTTTCAGGCCATTCAACATGCCCACTCTTTTTCTATGCAAGCTTTTGAGACTAGGGAGAAGTTGGCCGACATGAAGAAGGAGTTTTCTGCCCTTCAAAAAATGAATAAAAACCTTCAATCAAAAATGAAGAAGTTAGAAGATCAGGCCGAGGCTGCCACTAAAGCCCAAACATTAGCCGAAGAGAAGGCTGAAGCTGCTGAAGCCATCAAGAAAGTTGCTGAATCCCAACTGAAAGAGGCCAAGGAAAAAGCGGCCCAGGCCGAGAAGGAGCTTCAGGAGGCCTTGGCTACCAAAGATGCTGAGATCAAGGATACTGACGAAAAGGCATACGCACAGGGTATGGCCGACGTCACGGAGGAATACAAACTTCAAGTCAGGCAGGCATGCAACAGGGGCTTCTCCCTAGGTTGGATGTCCCTGGCAAAAAAGCTTAATATCCCTGATGATTCACCACTACGCAAAGCTGATGCTATTCTTCTTCCATTTCCTCCACTTCCACCTTCAACTCAAGCCGAAGACGAATCGGAGTCTGAATCCGAGGATGAGGATAAGGATGATGATGAGGCTCTAGTAAGGAAGCCTAAAGATGCTACTGAGACCAACTCCCCTCCTCAGGATAATCAAGTCCTAGACTTGACTCATGAGGAGGAAGATGAAGAGGTTGTCAATGAGGCTACTCCTGAACAAGCATCATCTGACGTTCTTCGAACCGACAAAAGTCTTGACCAAACACTTGCCGAAATCGATGCCGAGATCGTGGCAGAAAAGGCTGCCGAAGTAGTTCTTCAGGAATCTGCCGAGGTAGTTCTCCAAGAATCTGTCGAGGTCCAGACTCAAATTGCGCCTGAAGTTGAAGAATCACAACCTTGATGTCTTTTGTACTTTTTTGTTTTCTGGATAATATAAGTTTCTTGTATGGCCGATGTGCCTCCAGTTTATGCTGAATGTTTTAATATAACTTTCTTTGAATGTCTGCACTCTTTTGCCTTTTCTTTGACTGCCTCTATATGATTCTATACTTAGAATATTTTGCATGCCTTTCAAACTTTGCCTTCTTTGTGCAATTTTCTCGGGGTCACATACCTCGGGTATAATAACTACAAACTTTACTTCGGCAAGATACTGACCTGCAAACTTTTCATGAATTTTAACAAGTGTAAAACATATACTATTCAATGTTAACTTTGCAAACTTTTCTCAAGTTATAACAAATGCTAAACAATGATCTACTTGTAAATTGCTACAAATTTCAACAAGTGTTTAAACAATATACTTAGCTTTTACTTCAACCTGTAAATTGCTGCAAATTTCAACAGATGATCATAGACAGTATTCTCGGCTTAACTTCAACTTGTAAATTGCTACAAATTTCAACAAGTGAAGATAAGGAACCAGCTTAACTTCAACTTGTAAATTGCTACAAATTTCAATAAGTGAAGATAAGGAATCAGCTTAACTTCAACTTGTAAATTGCTACAAATTTCAACAAGTGAAGATAAGGAATCATCTCGGCTTAACTTCAACTTGTAAATTGCTACAAATTTCAACAAGTGTTAAGCATATTCTTCTTCTCTTTGCCCCCAATGTGAACCTGAGTTCCACTTGGGTTCTCATTATTCATGTCTCTCAGAAACAATATTGTGTATCTTTATCAATCATATGTGTTTGAAGAATTCTGAAAAGATTTTATTGATGACATCGGCAAAAAATAATGCATATCTAATGATAGAAAAATTTCAAATTACAAGTGTTCCAAGGTCTGGGTAATGCTTTTCCCTCATTATCTTCAAGCCGATAAGCTCCATTGCCTAACACCGAAGTAATTCTGTAGGGTCCTTCCCAGTTTGGGCCAAGCTTGCCCTCTCTGGGATCTTTCTTGTTGCCGACGACTTTTCTCAAGACTAGGTCGCCGACTTGAAAATCTCTTGGATTGACCTTCTTGTTGTAAGCTCTGGCAAGCTATTGTTGGTATACTGCGACCTGAATTGCAGCCTTCTCTCTTCGTTCTTCCAGAAGATCCAGATCTCGGGCTAAGAGTACATCGTTAGTCCCATTCTCAACTCCCTGGGTTCAAATCCCTGGGATGCCGACTTCCAATGGAATGACTGCTTCTGTGCCATAGGTCATGGCAAAGGGGGATTCCCCTGTTGATCTTCTCGGCGTAGTCCGATATGCCCAAAGTACGTTGGGCAATTTGTCTACCCATTTTCCTTTTGCTACCTGCAGCCACTTCTTTATTCCATCCAAAATTACTTTGTTGGATGCTTCTGCTTGCCCATTACTTTGGGGAAAACTTGGTGTTGAAAAGTAATTCTTGATCTTGAATTTCGCGCAAAAGTTCTTGATGAGTTTGCTGTCAAACTGTGTTCCGTTGTCGGTAACTATTGCTCTTGGAATTCCAAATTTGGTGATGATGTTTCTCCATATAAAGTTCTTGACATCCACATCTCGGATTTTGGCAAGAGGTTCTGCCTCTATCCACTTCGTAAAGTAATCTGTTGCTACCAGCAAGTATTTTCTCTGCCCAGTTGCCTGGGAAAGTTGCCCAATAAGATCCATGCCCCACTAGGCAAACGGCCAAGGGCTGGATACTAGGTTCAGGTCAGCAGCTGGCTGATGTATCAAAGGTGCAAACCTTTGGCATTGTTCACACTTCTTCACGTAGGCTTCAGCATCCTTTTGCATGTAGGGCCACCAATACCCCTAGGTAATGGCCCTGTGAGCTAGTGATCTGCCCCCAGCGTGGCTTCCACAAACTCCTTCATGAATTTCATATAAAAAATCTTCAACCTGTAAAGGGTGTACGCACCTTAAAAGGGGTCCAGTGAAGGATCTTCTATAGAGATGTCCGTTCGCAGTCAGGCTGAATCTTGCCGACTTCAATCTGACTTTGTGTGCCTCCTTGCGGTCTTTTGGCAGCTTTCCTTCTTTCAGGAATGCAACAATTGCATCCATCCAGCTTGGCCCCATGTCCACACACATTGCTTCTTGCTCTGTGTTCTGTGGTTCTATGCTCGGGCCCGACATGTAGTCAATCATAATTGTCCTTGTTTTTCCTGTCTGCATTGAACTTGCCAGGTTGGCCAACGCATCGGCGTGGCTGTTATCATCACGGCTTACTTGGAGTAGTCGGCAGTTTTGAAATAGGGCTGCCAATCTGATGACCTCTTTTGCATATGCCGACATCCTTTTGTCTCTAGCTGCAAATTCTCCTGTTGACTGGTTAACAATAAGCTGTGAATCACAAAAAACTATTACCTCATCTGCTTCTGCTGCTGCCGCCAGCTTTAGCCCTGCAATTAAGGCTTCGTATTCCGCTTCATTGTTTGAGGCCCTGAACCCCAAACGAATAGACTGTTCTATTATCTCTCCATCTGGAGATATCAGTAGCACCCCTGCCCCTGCTCCTTGTCGGTTTAACTTCCATCGACAAACAGTCTGAAGGAGTCGCCGATGTAGATGCTCTGCAGTCTAGGGTCTGAGTTCCTTCCTTTGCTCTTTTGCCTTAGGCTGGGATTCTCCTTGCTTGCTGGGACAACGTTCATCTTGGCTCAACGGAGCCCGATATTCGATGGATTCAGGCGTGAATTCTGCCACGAAGTCGGCCAAGACTTGGCCCTTAATTGTTGTTCTGGGCCTGAACTCCAGGTCATACTGGCCCAAGGCTACTGCCCATCTTGCTATTCTTCCTATTAAGTCTCCTTGTTGCAATAAGGACTTCAGTGGGTGCTCTGTTAGCACCACAATCTTGTGCGCCTGAAAGTAATGGTTCAACTTCTTTGAGGCCATTACTAAGGCCAGCATTAATTTCTCTAGTGGTAGATACTTTGTTTCTGCATCGGCCAAGGTTTTACTTACATAATAAACAGCCTTCTGTTCTTCTTTTTCTTCTCGGATTAGCACTGCGCTTACTGCGTGTTCTGACACAGCTAAGTACAAAAACAGCTCTTCCCCAGGTTCAGGTGTTGAGAGGACTGGGGCCGTGGTCAGATATTTCTTTAGGTCAGCCAAAGCGGCCTCACATTCCTCAGTCCATAGGAATTCCGCGGTCTTTTTCACCAGGTTGAAGAAAGGCTTACATTTGTCTGAGCTTCGGCTTATGAACCTGTTTAGGGCTGCGACCCTTCTAGTAAGCATTTGTACTTGTTTTGCCGATGTTGGGCTCTGTAGATCTACGATGGCCTTGATCTGATCTGGGCTGGCCTCTATGCCCCTTCTTGTTACCAGGTACCCCAGAAACTTACCAGATCCAACTCCAAACGCGCGCTTTGATGCGTTGAGTCGGAGCCGATATGTTTTGAGAATTTCAAATACCTCCTTTAGGTCGGCAAGATGACCCTTAGGCTCCTTGGTCTTCATGACCATGTCATCGATGTAGACTTCTACTGTTTGGCCAATCAAGTGTCTGAACATCTTGGTTACCAGCCTTTGGTAAGTTGCTCCTGTGTTTTTCAACCCAAAGGGCATTACTCTGTAACAGTACAGGCCTTTTGGGGTGATGAACGCTGTTTTCTCCTCATCTGGAGGGTACATGGCTATCTGGTGGTACCCCTATAAGCGTCCAGGAAGCTCATCCTTCCATGTCCAGATGTGGCGTCTACCAATTGGTCAATCTTGGGCAAAGGAAAGCTGTCTTTGGGACAGGCTTTGTTCAGGCTTGTAAAATCTACGCAGACCCTCCATTTACCGTTTTTCTTCTTTACCACCACAGTGTTCGATAGCCACGTCAGATAATTGACTTCTCTAATGGCCTTAGCTTCCAGTAGTCTGTCTACTTCTTCCTCCACTGCCTCGACGTGCATCAACGTCAGTCTTCTAGCTCGTTGTATTACAGGTTTGGCCGACCTGTCGACGTTCAGTCTGTGATATGTGACCTCGGGGTCAATGCCAGGCATTTCATAGGGTGTCCAGGCGAACACCTCTATGTTTGTCCTCAAAAAAGCTTCCAGTTCTCTTTCTTCTTCTTCGACTAAGCCTGAGCCGAGAAGAAAGAAGCGCTCTTCATCGCCCTCCTGGACGAGGATTTTCTTCAGTGTTTCCTCACTCTTCTCGGTCGGCTCCTTGCCGACATCATCTAGGACCTCCATGTCCTCATCTTCAATCTCTGTATTCCCTGGTTCTTGTATGTTGCAGGTTGTTTTCATTGCTGCCATGGAGCAATTTTTTGCCTGCAATTGATCTCCTCTGATTTCTTCAATCCCATGTTCTGTTGGGAACCGCAATAGTTGATGCAACGTTGAGGGAACTGCCCCCATTGCATGCAACCATGGCCTTCCCAAGATGATGTTGTACGGAGAAGGGGTGTCAATCATAATGAATTCTGTCTTGATTTTCTTTGTGCCAGCTTGTACTTCCAAGCTTGTTGCGCCTAGTGGCCATGTCGGCGTTCCATTGAAGCCGACCATCGGGCCATTGGATCCTTCCATGTCATCTGGGTGAAGGCCTAGCTCCTTGTAACATCTAACATACATGATGTCACAAGAGCTGCCTTGGTCTATCAGGATGCGTTTCACTTGGCATTCCCCAACCTGAAGGGATACTACCAAGGCATCATTATGCGGATGCTGGACCATCTCTAGGTCGACTTCGGTGAAAGTTATCATCGGTCCTTGGCACTCTTCAGACCAAGGTCTTTTCTATCCGACCTGGTTCACGTGCTGTAGGTGTCTTACCCTCTGGGTCTCTCCTCTGACTTCGTTCTCGTTGACCCTTGAGTGGATGACATTAACCACCCGTGGTCCCCCTGCCTGTGGTTGCTGTACTGGAGGAGGCGGGGCTGCTGGTACTTGAGGCAATCTTGCCTGTTCTTCTCTTGTCCTAGCTTCATCGACAAGGTCCCTCAGATGGCCTTGTCTTACTAAGTCCTCCAAGTGTGCTCTTAGGGCTCTGCAACCCTGAGTTGGGTGCCCCTCTTCATTGTGGTAGGCACAACGCCTACCAACGTTCCTTCCCATATAATATCCTGGGGCCTTTGCCGGTGCCTTGAAATAGAGCTGATTTCGGATTTGATCTAGGACTTTATGGATGGGAATTCGGAATACAGTCGTCACTGCTTGCTTAACCCTTAATTCTGTCTTCGATTTGTTAAATCCGTTGTTACCTCGACTTTGCTTCGGCGAGCCGTTCCCTTTTTCCTGCTTTACCTCCTTATTCCCCGATGTATCCTCCTCGGCTCTAGTATACTTCTCGATTCTTGCCATGAGCTCCTCCATGCTTTTTGGCAATGTCTTTGCCAAAGATTTCCGTAGTGAGCAGTCATCTTTCAGGCCGTTCTTAAAAGATACGACCGCCACTTTTTGGTTACATTCGGGTATTCGATTGAACACCTCGTAGTATCTCTTTGCATAGGCCCTAAGGCCTTCATCCTTGCTGATCTTCAGAGCCATTAATGCGTCCACCCTTAATGGCTGCAGTTTGTTTGTCACGAACCTGGCCACAAACATCTCGGCCAAGCCTTCCCAAGTCTTCACGCTTCCCTTTGGCAGCTTGTGGAACCAATCTGATGCAATCTCCCCAAAGGACGATGGGAACACTTTGCAGAACAATGGCTCGTTTCTACTGTATAGTGCCATTGAGTTTAAGAATAATCCAACGTAGAAGTTAGGGTCTGACTTACCATCATATATTTGAAACCTCGGCATACTGAATCTCTTTAGTGCCTCAAATTTGTCCAGCTCTACCGAGAACGGTGTCCTCGGCTTGTCGGGTGAGGTAACCTCGACTTCAGTGTTCTGTTCCTTCCTCTTGAGGTAATTTCTCAAGTCTTCTTTACTCCTCCCTGGAGCTCGGCTATCTTCGTTGTGGTTATCTCCTTCGATGTCAAGGTCGATAGGTCTGCCACTCCAGCGGGAGCGTCGTCCCCAACCTTTTTTTTTTTGTGTGTTACTGGCCATCTATTCGTTTTTCTTTCCCACAGACGGCGCCAAATTGTGTGAGTGATTTTCTGATCACATTGCCCTCCTTAGTGATTTAGCTGTAGAACACAGGCAGAATAGATGGCACCCTGTTGTCTTGCACAGAAAGAAAAGGCTCCGACGGTGGTTCTTCCACCCAGGGGCACTCCAACGATCAAGTCAGTATATCTCTCAAAGATAATCAAGTATTCAACTCACAAGCTTGAGTATAAAAACATACCTTAGACCCATGGGGGTGCCTCTATTTTATAGCCAATACAAGCCTAGTCCCAATAGGAGCCTAACTCCAATGGACTCAGGATTACTGCTAATCTGGAACTGCCAGTGGGATTAGGATAAACCCTCTAAGAGTTTCATCTTTACCCAAACTGAAGTCTTCTCTCAATCTAGGACTCTTGTCCTTTATCCGCTTATCTCGGATTCCGATATCTTCGGAGATAACCTCGGCAACTCCGAGATCACCTCGGCGTAACTACCACAACACGTGGCACCTCGGCTGACACGTCGGCGTCACCTTGCCACGTATTGATACTCAGAAAATATATCCCCACAGATTTTGATTACCGAATGTAAACTGTACTGTGGTCACTACCCATTCTAATTCTGGCAAAATGTTAATATTTAATTATATTGTGTCATAATTAATAAGTTAATAATTCAAAATTACAATACACAACTGTTGTTACAATAAATATCACATCACATCATAATTACAAGAGGGAAAACTTATTTTTTACTGATTTTATCAACAGAATATTATTAAATTAATGAAAACAAACGATATTTTACTATGTAATTCAGTTGACATAAAAGAGGGAACGAAAAAAAAAAAGTGATTTATAACAGTCCTATTAAGGGATGTGCTTGACGGCTAAGGATCAGTTTATATCCAAATTTTTATGTTCTTTTGTCTTAAAAAATTAACAATCATTGAAATTATAGTGAAATTGAATAATAATTTCAAGATATAAATCAATAGTTGTTAAGTTTTATTTGGCTAACTGAAACGTAGTGAAATTGAATAATTATTTCATCATAATATCTTTTTGCACGTTTGAATCACTAAAAAAAAAAAAGGCAAAAAAATAAAATTATCATTCATAATTATAAAAGAATAATGGTTAAATATACTTTTCACTCTAATAATTTGACTCAAATTTTACTTTAGTTGTTATTATTTCAATTTGAACAATTTGATTTTGACATTTTATGTTTAGTTTTAATTTGATCATTTCATCTAAATTGGAGGTTAGAATTACTAATTTTAGGACACTTGTTAATTTTTTAAGGTATACACATAAAAAAATATTAACAATTTGGAAATACTGGTCAATTTTCTAATTTACATGTAAATAAAATTAAGAGAAATTTGAACAGAATGACCAAATTAAAATTACATGTCAGGATTAAATTATTCAATTTGAAATTATAGAAATTAAAATAAAATTTTGATCAAACTAAAAGAGTAAAAGAAATATAATTAACTCAAAAAATAATTATTTTATAAAATTTCCTTTTATTCGATTTTATTTGAGTAAAACCAAACACTATCTGAGTGTTTTAAAACACGTGGATGGAATGCAAGACATCCTGCTCCTAAGAGGACAAAAAACAACAACAAAAAGGTGAAAGCAACATCGTCTTAGTCCAAATTTGTAGGATTTGATGATTTTCATGAAGAAAATGTGGGAAAATCTTAATTCATAGATATTGTAGAAAATTAACATATAAAATAGTCAAAAAAAATTTATAAACCATTGCAACAATATCATTTTTCTTTTTATGAAAAATTTATCCATAAATCCTAGCCAAAAATAAGTTTCACTAAAATTTTCGCCGCCAAAAACAGCAAAAATTTTCCCCAAAAGTAAGTTTTAGTTGCCAAAAAAATTTTCGCAGGATTTGTCGCGAGAAGATTATCGAGGAAGGTATTGGTGACTAAAAATATTTAGTCGCCAAGAGTCGTATAAATGGGGACTAAATTTTTAGTCGCCAAAAGTAAAGGTATTGGCGACAAGAATAATCTTTAGTCACTGAATGAGGATAAATTTTCAGCTACTAAAATATTTGTCGCCAAAACTTGAAATATCTACGGCGACCAAAATAGTAGTCGCTAATATATTTTTTTTTTTGTGCATCTAACTTTTTTTAGCAACTAAATGTTTAGTCGCCTAAAGTCTTTTTTTTTTTTTTCAAGCTACTAAGGTTTTAGTCGCCAAAAGTGGTTTTTTCATTTTTTTGGCTACGAAACATTTAGTCGCCAAAAGATTTAATTCTTTTTAGCTACTAACTATTTAGTCGCTAAAAATATTTAACTCCATTTTTGGCTACCAATTGTTTAGTCGCCAAAAATATCATTTTATGTTTTTTTTTTTTTTTTCCCAATTAATTTGTCTACGACCTATATGTATCCACCGCAATCTATAACAGGTATAAACAAAAACAATATATATATATTACCATCCATTCCATAACACATATTTCACTCACAACCATCAAACAAAAAGAATAACTTATAATTTCAACTTCTATACAAACCAAGTATATATTTCAATTGGAAATAATAACTTCATTCATAACAAATAAGCATACAAAAACAATGTCCTCTTTATACAAAAATATATGTACTACTATGTGAAATGGCCATTTGGCATGGTACAAATTACCATGGTAATCTGTATCATGACAAAAGGTAATCTATAAACACAGGCAATAAATACAAGTTTGATGTCAAAAGTATTCTGTACCTCACCAAAAGTTATATGTACGATTCATCCAAATTCCACACAAAAAGTAGAGGACGACAAAAAAGTGGGACAGTTCAAAAGTGTAAATTATCCTCTATATACAAAAATAGAAGATCCACATGTCTATGTCAAAAGCCATCTACAAAACAAAAATTACACCTATTAGTTCCATATAACATTTGAACATAATTTCTTTGTCAAAAAAGTTATTAGATCTTAAAAGGATTTTTTTATTATTATTTTTTTTTTGGCTAAGGTGTATACGTAGTTTCATTCCTACAATAATAATATTTTGAAAATGAAATTAACATTACTGAAATGTTAAGAAGCTAAATAACGCAAAGTGCACAGGAGTGCAAGTCCAATTAGCCTCTAAAAAAATGACAACCAATGTAAGGTCGTGCAGCATATATATCTAGCAGTAATGAGGAAAAATTTAGCCATTAAAAAATTACAATTAATGTAAGATTGTGCAGCATATTCAGCAGTAATGAGAAAAAATTTAGCCCCTAAAAAATGAAAATATGTAAGGTTGTGCAATATATTCAGCAGTTATAGAAAAAATTTAGCCCCTGAAAAATGACAATCAATGTAAGGTTGTGCAGCATATTCAGCAGTAATGATATAAAATTTCTTTGTAAAATAACTTGGCAATGCTTATTTGTCAAACCAGAATGTGATTAAAGGTCAACCTTAAGGTTAAATTGGGCCTACAGATCAGGTATGTTTCTCTTCAGTTTGGTTCTTTATGACCCTGTTTGGTTGTCACATTTAGCAGAAATGTCATGTTGTTGAGTAAATGTTGCAATGTATTGAGAGATCATTGAAATGATTTTGCCTATTGCATATAAGCTATGACAATGCAATAAATTAGGCCATTGATTAGTCAATCCAAACCAACTAGAATCTTATGCTTTGCATTTTTGCCCCCGAAATGGCCTTTTTTGACTAAGTTTAAGTTGTTTTTCACTCAAACTCCCAATTACGTGTACTAATTACATCCCGTCTATCCCCACAGGTCCTATTTATCATAAGGAAGCTACCCGTGACATCCATAGAGGGGTTTGGGGCTGCTTTGCTTTTTCGGCCCCGAAAAGCATTTTTCGACTAAGTTTATGGCGTTTTTCACGCCAACTCCCAACCTACGTGTGCTAATTACATCTCGTTTGTCTCCACAGGTCCTATTTGTCACAAGGAAGTTACACGTGACATCCATACAGGGGTTTGGGAGCTGCCTTGCATTTTCGCCCCCGAACGGCCTTTTTCGACTAAATTTACGGCGTTTTTCATACCAACTCCCAACCTACGTGTGCTAATTACATCACGTCTATCCCCACAGGTCCTATTTGTCACAAGGAAGCTACTCGTGACATCCATAGAGGGATTTGGGGGCTGCTTTGCATTTTTGGCCCCGAACAACCTTTTTCGACTAAGTTTACGGCATTTTCCACGCCAACTCCCAACCTACATGTGCTAATCACATCTCGTATGTTCCCACAGATCCTATTTCTCACAATGAAGCTACTCGTGACATCCATAGAGTGGTTTAGGGTTGATTTGCATTTTCTCCTCTGAACGGCCTTTTTCGACTAAATTTAAGTTTTTTTCACTCCAACTCTCAACCTACTTGTGCTAATTACATCCCGTCTATCCCCACAAGTCATATTTGTCACGATAAAGCTACCTGTTACATCCAAATAGCCTTCTAACATGGAATTGTCAGTGTGTTATATTGATGCCCTTTACAGTAGATTTTTTGCTTACAGCAACCAAAACTTGCACATGAGTCAAACGACTATGTAAAGGTCAAGCATCAGCCATTGTGTTGCAGGTTCACAATTGGCAGAAGCATGGATCTTATCACACTAATCAGCAATGAAAATATTTGGTTACGCTTGGTGATGAATACTTGAGTGGTCCTATGCAGGGCATGTGTGTGTGTGTGTGTGTGTGTGTGTGTGTGTGTGTGTGTGTGTGACGGAGCTTGTGTGTGGAAATCTGTCCCTCTTGGGGCAGGTTGGATTGCCATCTCTAACCATCACACCACCCCCGTCCAAAGGCAAAAAAGAAGGGAAAAACAACAACTACAACTGAAACAATTTGCTTAATAAGAGCAATATCTGGAATAAATTAAATGCAATAGACTTTTCCTTTAGCATTTATTGTTTTTCTTCTAGAGCACGCAATTAGCAGATGGAATCACCATTCATTATCCTAAGGAAATAATCATTCTGTAGTGGAGTCTAAGAAAGACCATTTCATTCCATTCCATCTCATTCTAAGCATCCAAATAGAGCAATATTAAAGCATGCAATTAGCAGGTTTAGCTGTAATGCAAAATGGATAACCCCAACATAAAGTCAACAAAGTGAACTACATCATAGGTTGCAACTTGAATGATGCAGTAACAGTTGCACTTGGGAAACACAATTCTCTGCTTCCTTTAAGGCAAGTTGGGTGTACAAATCGCTCAAATGGAGCAGACAACAAAAAGTACCTTAACGAGCTTCAACTCCAATAGTCTAGTGATTAAGCAGTAGGTTTATCTGAATCCCTTGCTTAGACGTTAGAATGAGATTAGCTATTTGAAATGTAAGACCATGTCTTTTCATCACCAGATGAGGTTTATTAAATTATTATCTTCTATGACCTGAGTTTACAGTTGTGGAAACATGCAAGTTGTAAAAAAAATGACCATGATAAAGCATGCAATACATCTTTCCTATTTGCTTGGGATGGGCTATAGAACAAGTTGAGGTAATATAGAACAAGGAATAGGACATACATAACATGTATGATGCCATGAGAAAAGATTGCAGACTATGGCTTAACACAAGACATGCTATATAGTGAAAAATGAAACATAAGTTATATGATCAATTTAAAGCATAAAAAAGTAAAAAGGTTTTATGCAATTAACTGGTATTTCTTAATTAGACTTCAAAGTTCCTATGAACAGTAGTAAGCTATTGAACTTTACAGTAAAAGGCCACTACCTAAAATAATTGTGGGAATCTCCAGTTATCTAGAATGGTCCCCAGTCTGAATCATCAAGCTTTTACAAGTCTAAGGTAGAATCTTAGGATTTCCATAGGTGATGTTAGTTGATATTTTCTAACTAAATTATTTTGTCAACAAAGAGTTCCCCAATAAATCAGCCTATTTTTTAGCAACTAAAACTTTTTTGGTCAGCAAAAGACTGTGTACGCTGACTAAAACTAGAATTAGTATCCTAAAATATAGACAAACGCCGGCTAAAGATTTTTTAGTCGCCTATTTTCATATTTGTAGCGACCAAATTTAATTTTAGTCGCCAATAACTAATATATGGTTACTAAAAAATTTTAGTAGCTAAAAGTGCACAACATTGCCGACCAATAGCAAAATTAGTCAGTAAAGGTCTGACTTTTGGCGACCAAAAAAGTTTTAGTTGCCAAATTTTGCAGCCAAAGGTGCATTTTGTTGTAGTGTTAATCTCATCACTAACATAATTATTGTTGCAATAAACACAACATCAAATTATAACTAAAAAGGGATATGCATGACATCCAAGAATTCTCTATCATTAATTTTTATGAAAGAAAATATTGATTTAGGGTAAGCTTTTAAAGAAAAATTACAGATTAATGATAAATTTATCAAGTATTAATAATTAAATTCTTAATTTTTTCATAAAACTATAGTACTTTTTTGAAATTGCCACTAAATGGAAATTTTCGTTTTGCATTATATCATTGTCTCAAAATATTTATAATTATTAAATTATTAAAATTTAGAGAAATAATAATTCCAAAACATGATATTATGAGTATTTTCAAATAAGATAATAAAAAAAAAGGGAGCTTTTTTGATAAATCCACTTTCTAAGAATTTTATTCCATCCAACCCATATTCTTTTTGATTATTCCATTAGGTCCTATTTGAGATAAGAAGACCAAAATACCCTTTTCATCTACTTATGCTCCATTTAGTTCACATTATTTTCTTATGTTTCAATAAGTCCTATGGGTGACATAATTACCAAAATACCCCTAATGTGAATGTTCACACCGTCAATGTGAATGTTCATATCGTCAATGTGTAGGGGCCCGCCCATGTCGATCCTCGTGGGTGCCTGGAAAAATTCGAGTCGGGCCGGGACGGGCCCGGCCCATTGACAATGTGAATATTCACATTGACATGTTAACATTCACATTAATAGGAGTGTAAAATTGGCTCGCGTCCCGTGGCAGCACGAAACCTGCCCGCGGCCCGGAGCGGGCCCGGTCCGGCCTGTTGACAATGTGAATATTCACATTGACATATTAACATTCACATTGATAAGAGTATAAAATTGGCCCGCGGCCCATGGGCGGCCAAAAGCCCGCCAGCGGCCCAGGGCGGGCCCGGCCATTGACAATGTGAATATTCACATTGACATATTAACATTCACATTGATAGGAGTGTAAAATTAGTCCGCGCCTCGTGGCTGCCCGAAACCCGCCTACGGCCCGTAGGTGGCCCGGGCGGGCCCGGCCTGACCTGTTGACAATGTGAATATTCACATTGACATGTTAACATTCACATTGATAAGAGTATAAAATTGGCCAGCGGCCCAAGGCTGGCCCGGCCCGGCCCGTTGACAATGTGAATATTCACATTAACATGTTAACATTCACATTGATAAGAGTGTAAAATTAGTCCGTGTCTCGTGGCTGCTCGAAACCTGCCCACGGCCCATGGGCGGCCCGGGGCGAGCCTGCTATTTTTTTTTAATTCTTTTTAATTTTTTCTACCAAAATTTTATTATTTTCCACAAAAAAAGACATTAGGCCTCGGCGCAGACCGGGCCTCGGACCGAGCCTTGAATGGGCCTTAACCGAACCGATGGGCCGGGCCAGGCTTCAAAGTGATGGCCCAGACCCTAGCCTAGGGTCTCGGACTAGGCTCAAGCCTGGGCCCAAACAAGCCTTTCTCGGGCCGGGTCGGGCCGGCCCATGGGCCAAAAAATTAAGCCCAGGCCCTAGCCCTGGCACAAGGGTATTCGGGCTTTGGATGGGCCGATGGATCGAGCTTCGGGTTGGGCCAGTAGGCCTAGGCCTAGCCTCAGCTTAGGTCGGGCTTGGGCGGGCCTGGCCATTTTTTTTTTAATTTTTTCTACCAAAATTTTATTATTTTCCACAAAAAAATACATTGCGCCTCGGCGCGAGCTGGGCCTCGGATCGAGCCTTGAATGGGCCTTAAGTGGACCGATGGGCCGGGCCGGGCTTCAAAGTGATGACCTAGGCCCTAACCTAGGGTGTCGGACATACTCGGACCCAGACCCAAACGAGCCTGCCCTGGGCCGTGGGCGAGCTTCGGGCAGCCCACGGGCCGCGGGCCAATTCTACATTCCTATCAATGTGCATTTTAACATGTCAATGTGAATATTTACATTGTCAACGGGCCGGGCCGGGCCTACCCCAGGCAGCGGGCAAGCTTCGGGCAGTGGACAAATTTTATACTCCTATCAATGTTAATGTTAACATGTCAGTGGAATATTCATATTGTCACGGATCGGTCCAAGCCCGCCTCGGGCTGCGGTCGGGCTTCGGGCTGCCCACGGATTGCGGACCAATTTTACACTCTTATCAATGTGAATGTTAACATGTCAATGTAAATATTCACATTGTCAACGGACCGGGTTGGGCCCGCCCTGGGCTGCTGGCCAATTTTATACTTCTATCAATGTGAATGTTAACATGTCAATGTGAATATTACATTGTCAGCAGGTCGGGCCGGGCCCCTCCAGGCCGCCCACTGGTCGTGGACGAGTTTCGGGCAGCCGCGAGGCGCGGGCTAATTTTACACTCCTATCAATGTGAATGTTAACATGTCAATGTGAATATAAATATTGTTAACAGACCGGGCCGGGCCTGCCCCAGGCCGCCCACGGGCCGTGGCGGGTTTCAGGCAGCCACGGGGCGTGGGCTAATTTTACACTCTTATCAATGTGAATGTTAATATGTCAATGTGAATATTCACATTGTTAACGGGCCGGGCCGGGCCGGGCCTGCCCTGGGCCGCAAGCGGGCTTTGGCCGCCCATGGGCCGCGGGCCAATTTTATATTCTTATCAATGTGAATGTTAACATGTCAATGTGAATATTCACATTGTCAACGGGCCGGACCGGGCCCGCCAATGGGCCTCGGGCGGGTTTCGCACCACCATGGGACGCAGGCCAATTTTACACTCTTATTAATGTGAATGTTAACATGTCAATGTGAATATTCACATTGTCAACGGGGCCGGGCCCGCCCCGGTTCGCGGGCAGGTTTCGAGCCTCCACGAGCCAATTTTACATTCCTACGAATGTGAATTTTAAAATATGAATGTTCACATCATAAAATTGCTAACCGTTCAAAAAATATTTATAAGGGTATCAAAATTAAATATAAGGGTATAAGTGTCCAAGAAAATAATATAAATCAATAAAAAGGACTTCCTGAAAAAAAACTATACATACATGGGACTAAATGGGTTAAAAATTCTTTCATAGACTTCTTGAGTTAAAACACTTCTAAATGACATTTATCAATAATTTTCCCTAAAAAAAATTTAGAGACAAAAAATCCTATGCCATGCATCACCGCCTGAATCTTAATAAATGAGACAAAAAATCCTATATATATGGAACTTTGAATTTTGAAAGAAATTTGATATTTTTTAATAAAATTTATGGGTCTGTAGTATTGATCCAATAAAATTATTACTATTATTATTATTATTATTTGTAAAAAATAGTTTACGCAAAAACGTATTGTGTTTGTTTGGCACAAATTTTAAAGATGAGAAATTTGAAGCATTTATTTTTAAAATAACATAATTATTGAAATAAAAAACAAAATAAAATCATCATTTTTGTATTTTTAGAAATCGGTTCCTTTTAAATAGTTAATTGAAAACCCATATAAATATTTAAAATTATCTATATTTTTCTTCTCCTCAGAGAAAGAAAATTAATTGTGAATGGTGATCATTGCTGTGTGCGTGGGATTGGCCGGATTGGCCTCTCTTTTATGGAAGACATTAAATTGATTATGTTTCTTATTTTTTGGAATTTTCCATTTTTGATCTTGTATTTTTAAAAATGAACTATATATATATATATTTTTTTTTTGATAAATACAATAAATTGAATAATTTAAATTATTAAATCGATTTAAATTTTTTTATGGATGAAATACATAAAGTGTCTAATAAAATAAACGATTTAGATAATCAAAACAGAACCTGAATGGATTCCATAGGTCCAAATAGTGTCCTCCCGTCCAAAATCTAAACCGGAAGGAATCCTCCTCCTATAAAATAAGTGTTCCACTTTATTTCCAATATTTGGTGACGAGGTAGCATAGTATTATTATCCGTAAAATTAGAGTAATGATTCAGTGCTCTCAAAACAATGCTCCTCTTTTATTAACAAATTGACTTTTAATATTTTATTTTTTAAAATTCTAACACAAAAAATAATAAATCTTATATTTAGATCAATAACTACTCATTTAACACCACACTTAGATAGTTGTACAGTAGAATTTTTCATAAAATTGGGAGTGGAAAAAGCGTCTGACCCCACTAGAGTGACCCCTAGGGTCCCAGTGGGGTGTGATTGGTCTATTTTCTTTTCTTTTTTCTTTTTTTTTTTTTTGATCTAATGACCAAACCCCACGTGTGTGGGGGGGTGGTGGGGGTGTTTAGGGACTAGGGTCTCCAGCACAGGGCCGGCCTTGAGTTTTCCGAGGCCTAAGGTGAAATAATTTTTCGGAGACTTTCAAATATTCATAAAAAAATAAAAATAAAAATCACCGTGTTTAGTTTAGAATTTTCAAAAATAATTATCTGAGTTTGCAATTCGTATTTTTTTTATACTTTTTGTATTTAGCAACTTTTTTTGTTTTTTTTAATTAAAAAAAACACAAATATTATAGTTTTTAAGTGTATCTAAATTAGATGTATCTACAAAATAAATAAATAAAAATGCGTAAAATATTTTAAAAAAACTACTAAAAAACACATAATTGGGCCATAAAAAAGAGAAGAAAAAAAAATAGGTCCCAAAGACGTATACATTTATTTTATATTTTATTTTTTTAATTGGCCTAGCAACTAACATTTATAAATATTTTTACCTGGACCTTTTATCAATTGGGCCAAATATAACTTTTGAGGCATTTTAAAATGACCTAAATTAATTAAACAAAATTGGATCATTTTAAATTTTTGATATAATACAAAATAATGAATTTAAAAACTTTTTTTGGATCTAATTTTTGGGACCCTAATTTTTAGGACCCTAGACGCAGACCTCACTGGCCTTAGCCCAGGGCCAGGCCAGCCCTGCTCCAGCATTATGGGACAACCGTGTGGAACTTATCGTATTGAGTTATAAATATTGTACCTCCATTCATCAAGTTTCTCAATAATCCTCTCACCTCTCCATTGTCTTCCTCTCCCTTTCTCCCTCCTTCCTTCACTCTCTTTCTAAAAATGGATTTTGTTCCTCTACTTCAAGCAACCGGAATCCTTGTAGCCCTACTTGTACTCTCCAAAATATGGATGTCCAAGACCGGTACCCAAGCCCCGAACCGAAAGGTGCGTGGCCGATCATCGGCCACCTCCACCTCCTCGCCGGCCAAACCCCACTCTTCCGAACCCTCGCCGCCATGGCCGACCGACACGGTCCGATATTCACAATCAGACTCGGGTTCCGCCGAGCCATCGTGGTGAGCAGCAAAGAAACAATCACCGAATGCTTCACTGTCAACGACCGAGCTTTCATGTCTCGGCCCCAAACCGCAGCACTCAAATACATGGGCTACAGTGGCGCCAGTTCCGCGCTCGGACTTCCGATGACTACTGGCGCGAGCTTCGTAAAGTCACCACCCAACACCTCCTCACTAACCGCCATTTGGAGTCGTTGAAGCATGTCCGAGCCCTGGAGGTGGACTTGTCGATCAAAGAGCTCTATCAGTATCAAAAATGGTAGTTTCATAAATAATCAGTTTGAATTGGGTGATTTCGATTATAATAATATAGTAAAAAATAAATATCTCTCTTGGTTTGTTTGGATAAGTTTAAAAAAAAACATGAAATGAAATGAGAAAAAAAGGGGACAGAAGTCAATTTGTTTGCAGTGATTTTACAAATCCAGAAATTATACTCAAAATTCAAAATTTTAATATATTCATCAGATTTATTTTACATATGAATCTTACAATATATTCATTCAATTTATATCACATACGTTTAATCTAGGTAAAATTTGAGTTTTTTTTGGGTAATTTGATCAAAATCTTCTCATAATAAAACTTTAATACATTAAAGACAAACACAAAAAGTTTTTCTTAAAGGTAATGTTTGATTCACAAGATTAATAGTGAAGTATTAATAATCCTATTAAATTAGTGTGGTATTCACTATCCAATTGGATTAATATCCATTGGATTAATAATCTCACCCCTACCCCATTACTAATAATCCTACAAATTTGTTGGATTAATAATCCTAAACCAAAATGTTAAAACAAACATAGGATAATTGGGCCACGGATTAATAATCTCAATCTCATACTCTAACCCACCCAATCAAACATGCTCAAAAAGTACAATATATATAATTATTATCAAAATATTAAACTTTAAAATAATATGAGTAATGCTCGGGATCATGAAAAAAATATCATGAAAAGAATCATAAAAAATTCTCCACCTTTAGATTACCCATACAATAAAACACCACACACTAATCACACACTAATCAAGGGATGAAAAAATCTTCATGATGGATTTCATGATATATTTCTCATGATCCCTAGCATTATTGAAATAATATAACTTTTGATGTAGATGTCGGTTTTTAATAAAATTAATACCTTGTTTGGTTAGGTTTTTCAAAAAACACTTTTCAGAAAATTCTACTTTCTTGTTTTTCCGTATTTTTTTGTTTTTATTCAATTTTTTTAATATTTTAAGTAATTTTTTTTTAACTTTTTTACTTTTTAGACATATTTTAAGTAATTTTTAATATTTTAAGTAATATTTTAAGTAATTCTACTTTCTTATTTTTTTTTACTTTAAGTAATTTTGTAATATTTTAAGTAATTTTTTTTACTTTTCAGAAAATTCTACTTTCTTGTTTTTTTTTTTAAACTTTTCAAATAACATAAATATATCTAAAAAGTAAAAAAAAATTGTGAAAAAAACCTTTTAAAAATTCACTAAATACCAAAAATGCAAAAAAAAAAAAGAAGAAAAGAATTCAGTACATTTTTGTATTTTTATGAATTTATTAATTTTTTAAAATATTTTTTCACAAATTTTTTACTTTTTAGATACATCTAAGTAAGGTGCATATAAAAAAGTAAAAAAAAAATGTTTAAAATTTTAAAAATATTCACTAAAAACAAAAAAATATGAAAATAAAAAAACTCAATTTTCAAAAAACTTAATCCAAAAAACTCAAACCAAACACTCTGAATATTTTTAGAATTCTTTCATCTCGATCTATCAAATAAGATCCATATTGACTATGAAATTCTTTTAAAAAAAAAATTAATACTGGCGAAATTAATGTAAACAATAACAGCAATATGTTACTCTATTTAACAGTAATATGTTATTTACTTACCAAAAAAAACATGTTATTCTGGTTCACAATAACGTATTACTCTAGTAATATTGTTCAAAAAAAAAAAAAAAGAAGACATTTAACTTTGTCTTTACTCAATTATGTATTTTTTCCTTAGAGCGTTTATGAAACAAAATAAATTGGACTGTTTTTTTACCAAATAATAGTCTAATGAAAATGTTTTGACTAAATTTTTCTATTTTTTTTAGGTTACAGGCTAACTCATTTCTTTTACAAGTCTTAGAATTTTGGTGTAGAAATTTATCATGAGAGCAAATATGAGGTTGAGATTTAGGGGTTGTTTGGGGTGTCCTAAATAAGTGCACTTTTTGTCTTTTTGGACTAAAAAATGGAGGTTGAAAATATGGATGTTTGGGTTAACTTTTTAACTTTTTATGGAAAAATGTGTAGTAAAAAATTATAAAAATTGATTTGTAGGGAAAAATTCGACTTGGGAGTTGTGCAGCCGTAATTGTTGACTTTTGGTGAATAGTGTTAACTTTTTAACTTTTTGAGTAAATTTTTGACTTTTGATTTTTTGGCTATATGCCAAACTTGGCCTGAATTCATGCGTTGTGGGTCCATGTTCAAAATAAATATAAATATAATTATATAAAGGACGCAGCTCAGCTCCTCCCAGTAATTGGAGGGGGTTGTTCGGCACTGGTGGATCTTAATTTGGATCCATGTCAATGATCTAAATCGTTGAATATGTAGAATCCATCAAATGCATCATTTTTGCAAAAAATCATGTTGATTGGATATCAATAACTACTTGATCATATCACATTTTTGTTACAATTTATTTTGAAAATTATTTTTAAAATGTATTATGATCAAGTGGTTATTGATATCCGATCCACGTAATTTTTTGCAAGAATGATGTACTTGATGGATTCTACACATTGAACTGTTTGGATCATCGACATGGGACCAAATGAAGGCCCACCAACACCCATATAAATATTATATATAATTCTTGATAATTTTTTTTGGAATCCATAGCATTACTCTAAATCATATATTGATTTTTTTGAAATTAAAAATAAAAAAATAATAATAATTGATATATAAGCTCATTTTTTAAATCCACTTTCTAAACTTAGGCCAAGTTTGACATAACTTAAATAATACAAAAAGTCAAAAAGTTACTATCCTATTTAAGTCACATCATCTTATTTAAATCACATCACCTCTCTAACACATCACATCAAACTCAACCCATATAACCCAATAAGTCAAAAAGTGTACTTTTTTAGAACATCCCAAACCAACCCTTAGTGATATGTTATCAGGATGATAAGTTAGTTATTAGTGAATAATTATAGAGAGATTTGACTTAAAATATTTTAATAGAATGACATATCATTTGATCTAAAAAGGAGGTCTAATTTTTGTGCTTGAATAGCAATATTCTTTTTGATAAAATTTGTTGAGTACATAATATTACTACTCTAAAAATTGTCTCTTTTTTTTTTATTTATTTTAGTAACGAAATTGGAAAGAAATAAACTAATTAGCACCATTTATAATATCATAATTATCCTTTAAATATACTGAAGAAATTTAAAAAGTGACCCTTATAAAAAGTTATTTTAACCATATAACATGAAACAATTTTTTTTTCTTTACTTTTCTTTTAAAAATAATTTGAAAAAAAATAAGGGATTTGGTGATAGCCCCCTCACTATCTAATTTGTCTTTCAAAAGGACAAGAATTATATAAGTACTTTCAAAACCCCCTAATATTTTAAAACTTGTTTCTTTTACTATATTACCCTCATATCTATTAGCTCTCCTATTAAGCCATCTTCACTATATATTTCAGAGTAAAATTTTACTCTGTATGAAAGTAAAATTTTACTTTCTGAAACTAAAAGTAAAATTTTACTCTGTATAAAAGTAAAATTTTACTCTGAATAAGAATAAAATGTTACACTCTGAAATTAAAAGTAAAATTTTACTCTGTATAAAAGTAAAATTTTACTCTGAAAAACTAGTAAAATGTTAGACTCTACACAAAAGTAAAATTTTACTCTGTATAAAAGTAAAATTTTACTCTGGTTCTGTCAAATGAAAAAAGATCTGTCAAATGAAAAAAACAGTGCAATAGAACCAGAGTAAAATTTTACTCTGGTTCTGTCAAATGAAATTAGATAAAAAAAACAACAAAAATAAATCAAAAACAAACAAACAAACAAAAACAAAACAAATTAATCAACAAATCAACATATATAATTGAGAAAAAAAACTTCAAAAAAAACAAACAAACAAAAACAAAACAAATTAATCAACAAATCCACATATCTAATTAAAACGAAAAACTTCTAAAACTCGATCAACAATCACACATCTCAATGAAAAAGAATACATGTGTTCAACAACACTCATACACACAAATATATATATATATATACATATATTCTACTATTCCTCATCCACATCCTTCCCAACCTCCTGTTCAACTTCTTTCAATCTCGAAGCTTCAGCCTTCGCATTCAACATCGCCAGCATCTCATCAACAACCTCATCATGTTTCTTCTCCGCTTCCAATTGAGCCATCTCCACCGTACTCCGAATCTCCCCCATCTGCTCCGAAACCCTAGCTTTCAAATCTCCAACGACATCCTCATTCAATTTCAACAAAATTAAAGATGAGAGTCGATAAATTTATGTAGAAACATCAACAAAAATCGCGAAATGTGAAGAGATTCGAATGATTTGTGAATTTAACATAACCAGATAGGTATTGAATCGATTGTACCTGGAGATTGTAGAGACGATTCAATAGCTATTCATTTGTGGTTTCTGAGCAGAGTTGTGAAATCGAAAATTTAGGGTTTCATGGAAGACAGTCTCTGCAACGGTTGTGCGAAAACTGAGAGAGAGACAGAGGGAGAAAGGACGAAGAAGGTGAAAAAGATCTAGTTGAGGGGTATAATAGTCTGATAAAATATTTAAATAATAAATTTTGTCCTTTATGTAAGATTTTATAATTATGAGAAGGTTTAGAAAGTATAAATTTTTTCTTTAGTCCTTTTAACAATGAAATGAAGGTAAAAGGGGTTTATAGCTAAATTTTCCAAAAAAAATTGCATCATTGTTTATGGTAAGCATCCCAATTATATTGACACCCAAAATAAGATAAGATCAATCATGTGCGTATCCAAAATCGTTAATAAGATGTAGAGAAATTTCAATTCAATACCCACAAGCAAACACACAGATTATACTTGACCTCCCAAACAAAATATGAGAGATTCCCTTATTTATCCAGACAGAAGGCAAACTTCAAATTTTCCCTTTTTTTTTTTTTTTTTTGCCCTTTTTGTCTTCTAACTTTATGTAATTTTCCTCTTTTTTTCTTTTTGTCTCCTAATTTTATGTAATCATTTTTTTTTCTGTCTCTTCTATGTTTCCAAAACAGAGTGTAAGGTGAAAATGAGTGAACGGTTTAAGCAAGTGATGCTGAACTTGATGCTCGGGTGATTGCGGGGAAGAGATACAGCTTCGGTGACAGCGAGAGAGACAAGGAGGCAAGGCAGTTCGCGAGAACGATGGACAAGTTCATGTATTTGAGTGGTGTTTCTGAGTGTTCGGATGTGATTCTCGGGATTGAATGGTTGGATTTGCAGGGTAATGTGAAGGCTATGAAGAGGAATGGTAAAGAGATGGATTATTTCTTGAGTATGTTGCTTGAAGAACATGTGCAGAGAAGGAGAGAAGGGAAGGTGGAGAAAGATGAAAGAGACTTCATGGATGTGTTGTTGTCTTGCTTCCCTGAGGATGGTGATGGGTTGGTGTTTGGACACGAGCCAGGACATCATCAAGGGAACTGCTCTGGTACACTCAAATTCCTTACCTTCTCTAAAAAGTTTTTTTTTTTTTTTTGCCTCACTTCTCTAAAGAGTTCATAAGTGTTAATTTGGACCCCTTTGGTTAAGGCATACAAGTGAGATTATTTCATTCTTAGCATAATATAAGTTAAAAAGTTGTTTTAGCCAATAATAATGTTCGTAAATGAAAGGTTCATAGTTCAAATAAGGCGATAATGTAGTGAGTAAGACATCAAGCTAGTGAATTGATGGGTGTGCTTCTCAAGAGTCATCCAATAATCAAATTAGTGGTGAACTCGTAGCACAGTTTTTAGGGTTTAATATGAATGAATAATTCATGTGGAGAATAATTCTATTAGTCATTTCTCTATTAAGTGGATGTTGCGTGAGATTTTATCATGTTAGGAGTGTAGGGCTATAAAACACGTCTTTAATAATATGTTTGGTTGAAGGATTTGGGAAGAGATTTGAAAAGAGAAAGAAAAAGATAAGTGAAATATGAATAAAATATACTTACATTTCACCTAATTTCACACGCCTCTTTTTTTCTTTTTTCTTTTTTCTTTTTCTAAATTTCTCTTCAAATTTCTAAACCAAACACAACATAAGTGAAAAATTTATGTGAAAAATAATTATATTAGTCATTTCTTTAAGTGGATGTCGCGTGAGATGTTATCATGTTAGGAGGGTATGGAAGTTGGTGTGTTTCTGCGCAATGGTGTGTTCCGCTGTGTGTTTCAGCGATGGAAGCTTCAATTGTGTGCTTAGGCTAAGGGTGTTTGGTAATGGGAGTTTGAGTGTTTGGGCCAGTGGGTGTTTTGATTTTGGAAGCAAGCTTCAGCCATGGGTGTGTTTATACCAATGGTGTTCAACCATAGAGTGGGTGAAGTTTGGCGGGGGGGACAGGTGTGGGAAACACTGAGATGTGCCCTGGGTGTAGTGTGGTTATGCCTTGGGAATTGAGGAGTGTGTTTTTGGATATGTGGTTTGACTTTGTGGTTTCAATTATTTATTTATTTTTTTGGTAAGTAGGTCATTCTTAACTGTTAAAATTTGTTTTGGTCTTGTTTTGGTTTACTTTTTTGTTTAAAAAATTGTGAGGCTGAGGGTTTGGTTATATGAGTACAAGTAACAGTAATAAGAATATTTTATACTATTTGTTAGATTTTTATTCTTGGCAATCCCGTTTTGACAAAACTCCTTTCAGTTGTACTTATTTTCGCACTTTTTATTTCAGTGAGGCTATGAGTGTTTAGATGCGAATCCAACCCGAATTGTGCCTTGCAGAGAAGTTTGTGATGTTAATACTTTCAAGATTGCCACTTCGCTGATTATGACGGGGATCGAGCTGCCCGGTCAGCTCGTGGGGTCCAGGGACAGCGCCCCTTGGTGGGTCCGGGACAGTGCCCGGGCGGGGTCGAGGGGCAGCTCCCCCGAAGCAAAATACAAAAATGCATTCAAAGTTGCCTGTCCGCTCGAGCGGACATTCCCCCGCTCGAGCGGGAGAATGCTGGGTTTCAGAAGTGTGTTTCGCTTGCAAAAATACTGGATGTTGTTTTTTCCCGCTCGAGTGCAACTTTCTGTGCTCGAGCGACCAATCTGACGCTCGAGCGGAGATCGCAGGACAGTTTTCTATAAATACGTGTTTCAGTCCAAAACTAGGATTACTCCTCCAGATCTTCTTCCTGGGTTCTAGGGTTTATATATGTGGATATTTTGCTAGTTTTCTTTGATGTTTTGATTGAGTATTCAACTCATGGTTTAAAGAGTATACATCAAAGGATTATTTGTTTGTTTTTACACAAAAGAAAGAGTTGTTCTTCGGTGGATTCTGAAGATTCGAGCCTGAAACTTTGGTGGATTCTAAAGTGCTCATCGTCAAGACAATTCCGAGTGAAGATGGGATTGGAAGAGGTACATAGGGGTTGGTTCAATTCGGCGGCGTGGATTCGCTAAGTAATTGAGAGTATACCTGTGTAATTCCTTTATATCTTCTTAGTGGATTATTTCATGGCTGTTGGCCGTGGTTTTTTATCACACTTGGAGGTGCTCCAATTGTGGTTTTTCCACGTAAAATCGTTGTGTCGATTTGTCTTGATTGTTTGATTGAGATTGTTATATACTGCTTAAAATTGATACATAATCACAAATCAACATCTAGAGGATTTCTAGATTTTTCACTATTCAACCTCTTTCAATACATTGTATCTTTCTGTACTTTTAATTTCATATTTTAATAAAATTTTTACTTTTACTATGAAAAAAAATAAAAAAAAAACCTCGTGTACTTGTCGGTGGAAGGTTGTCACAAACCAGCTTAGCAAAGCTAAGGGTTCAATTTAACTTCTAATGTATGTCATAAAATTGGGCTACCCTGTACTTCTTAGGTCAAGTGGTATGTCAAATCACTTCTTAAATCTTATTGAGCTGCATTAATGGCTACCATATACTTCTTAAGTTTTATTCAGCTGCATTAATGGCTCGGCCCAAATTATTTGCATATACATCAAGTAACATTACATATAAATAAATTTTTTTTATCATGCTTTAATAAATATGATAACCCACTTATTTTAAATCTAAATAATTCATATAAAAATTAAATTAATTAAATATTGATATTTATCTAATTTGAGTATATTTGCTAAAAATATATATATAGTAATTATGATCTTGATAATAAATTATTTATTTTAGAATAAAATTTACTTTATCCCATTGTGATTAAGGGTAGGAGCATTTTGTCCCTTTATGATTCAAATATGACCTTGTAATTTTGTACTAAAGTGCAACTGTCATAATTTTCATCCAAATTGACGGAGGTTGTATCACACGCTCATGTTTGGAGAGTTGGCCCACAAAAAGGTTGAAGTAAAAGTTAATTTTTTTATTTTTTGATTTATTTTTTTGAAAAAATTTACAAAAAAATAAAAATAAAAATAAAAATAGAAAAATGATATAAACTCAAAAAAGTCAAAAAAATCAATAAGTTGACAATTGACCTAGTTGCTAAAAGATAACTTTGTGGGTAAAAAGACAGTACTACCCTGCAATTTATCTTCTTCCTTTAACTCAAAAACACATTACATATATACAAATATAGAGAAATTGTTCCCAAATCTTTAATGGAGGGCTTGTAGCTAAAGAGAAACAAATTGCACTCTAGTTCTGAACTTTATTAATGGTGCATTCTGTAAAGATGGAATATATCAAATTGGGTAAAAAAAAGTGCAAAGATCTTTTAGCATTTAACCAAACAAACTGAGATCAAGGCAACAATCATGGTGAGTAGACACTCTTCATCTCCTCTTTGGTTCCAACCACTCAATTCCCTCTTCTTTTCCAGAAATGACACCCTCTGATACGTCCTCTCCACTTTTCGCTCTCCTTGTCCTTTACTTCTCTCTCTCTCTCTGATTCACACTTCTTTTATGCCGACGAGATGATGCGTCTGATTTGAAGACAACTCTCTCCGACTTACCGACCGATCTCGCTTTACAGCAACGGAATCAGTTGCGAAGAAAATAAGAAAAGAAAAATAGTGTAATTATTAGTGTGGATATTAAAATGAGCAGAAGGTCTTTTCGAACAGAGAGAATAGAGTTAGGGCTCCACCAAAATTAAGTTTAAGAGTTAAATAAACTTAATTTAACTCAACTGGAAGCCCACAATCACCTCATCTGGACCTCTAATCTAATTAATTTCAACTAAACCTTTCAGTCCAATTAATGGATGAAGAAAAGTCTCTCCTTTTGTAAATACTACAACATTAAGGCCTTCTACCCTTGAGAACCATGGAATAATCTCTGGATCCTAACCTTGGTTGGATGATATAACCAATTTAATTTACTTGTAGCTAGCCAAACCAAATGGTAGGACTTTCGAGTAACTATGCATGAATAAGTAGCATAAATATTCCTCTAATTTTATTTGAGTTCAGACAGTACTCTTGTAACGACCCTGATTTTTTTGTAAGTCATATTTATTATTATTACTTTATTTTGTTTTTGACTTTATTAATTGTGTAGTTACATAAGAATTTAATGTGGTATTTAATTAATTTAATTATATATAATTAATTTGAATATTTATATATATTGATATTTTTTTATATAAAAGGTGTTTTATATATATATATATAATCTTATATTTATATATGTTATAATTAGGGAGCTTTTTCCATAAATCTATATTTAATTACTTATGTTCCATTCAACCTATATTCTTTTTGACTATTCCATTAGGTCCTATTTGATATAAGAAGACCAAAAACCCTTTTCATCTACTTATGTTCTATTTAGTTCATATTATTTTCTTATGTTTCAATAAGTCCTATGGGTGACATAATTACCAAAATACTCCTAATGATCTACTTATATTCTATTTAGTTCATATTATTTTCTTATGTTTCAATAAGTCCTATGGGTGACATAATTACCAAAATACCCGTAATGTGAATATTCACACACGTCAATGTGAATGTTCATATCGTCAATGTGTAGGGGCCGGCCCATGTTACAATGTGAATATTCACATTGACATGTTAACATTCACATTGATAGGAGTGTAAAATTAGCCCGGCCCGCCCGGGGCGAGCCCGGTCCGGCCCTGACAATGTGAATATTCACATAGACATATTAACATTCACATTGATAAGACTGTAAAATTGGCCCGCGGCCCGTGGGCGGTCCGAAGCCCGTGGGCAGCCTGGGGCGAGCCCGGCTCGGCCCGTGACACTGTGAATATTCACATTGACATATTAACTTCACATTGATAGGAGTGTAAAATTAGCTCGCGGCCCGTGGGAGGCCCGAAGCCCGCCGCTGCCCGGGCGGGCCCGGCCGGCCTGTGACAATGTGAATATTCACATTGACATGTTAACATTCACATTGATAAGAGTGTAAAATTGACTCGCGTCCCATGGGCGGCTCGAAGCCCGTGGGCGGCCCAGGGCGAGCCCGGCCCGGCCCGTGAAATGTGAATATTCACATTGACATATTAACATTCACATTGATAGAAGTGTAAAATTGGCCCGCGGCCCGAAGACGACAGCCTCGGGTCGGGCCGATGGGCCTGGGCCTAGCCTCGAGCTTAGGCCGGGCTTGGGCGGGCTGGGGCCATTTTTTTTTAATTCTTTTTAATTTTTTCTACCAAAATTTTATTATTTTCCACAAAAAAAGACATTGTGCCTCAGGTGGGCTAGGCTTCGGACCGAGCCTTGAATGGGCCTTAAGTGAGCCGATGGGCCGGGCCGGGATTCAAAGTGATGGCCTAGGCCCTAGCCTAGAGTCTCGGACATGCTCGGGCCCGGACCCAAACGAGCCTGTCCCGGGCCGTGGGCGGGCTTCAAGCAGCCCACGGGCCGCGGGCCAATTCACATTCCTATCAATGTGCATGTTAACATGTCAATATGAATATTCACATTGTCAACGGGCCGGGCCGGGCCTACCCCGGGCCAAGGGCGAGCTTCGGGCAGCGGACAAATTTTACACTCCTATCAATGTTAATGTTAACATATCAATGTGAATATTCACATTGTCACGGCGTCGGGCCAAGCCCGCCTCGGGCTGAGGTCGGGCTTCGGGCCGCCAACGGGCTGCGGGCCAATTTTACACTTTCATCAATGTGAATGTTAACATGTTAATGTGAATATTCACATTGTCAACAGGTCGGGCCGGGCCGCCCCCGGCCATTGGCGGGCTTTTGGCCGCCCATGGCCGCGAGCCAATTTTATATCTCTTATCAATGTGAATGTTAACATGTCAATGTGAATATTCACATTGTCAACAGGCCGGCTAGGCCCGCCCCGGGCCGCCCACGGGCCGTGGGAGGGTTTTGAGTAGCCACGGGGCGCGGGCTAATTTTATACTCTTATCAATGTGAATGTTAACATGTCAATGTGAATATTCACATTGTCAACAGGCCGGGCCGGGCCCGCCCCGGGTTGCCCACGGGCCGTGGGCGGGTTTTGGGTAGCCACGGGACGCGGGCCAATTTTATACTCTTATCAATGTGAATATTAACATGTCAATGTGAATATTCACATTGTCAACGGGCCGGGCCGCCCGCACGGGCCGTAGGCAGGTTTCGGGCAGCCACACAGCGCGGGCTAATTTTACACTCCTATCAATGTGAATATTAACATGTCAATGTGAATATTTACATTGTCAACGGGCCGGGCCGGGCCCGCCCCAGGCTGCGGGCAGGCTTTTGGGCGCCCACGGGACGCTGGCCAATTTTATACTCTTATCAATGTGAATGTTAACATGTCAATGTAAATATTCACATTGTCAACGGGCCGGGCCCGCCCCGGGCCGCGGGCGGGCTTTTGGCCGCCCATGGGCCGCGGACCAATTTTATACTCTTATCAATGTGAATGTTAACATGCCAACATGAATATTCACATTGTCAACGGCCCGGACTGGGCCCGCCCCGGGCCGCCCATGGACTGCGGGCGGGTTTCGCGCCGCCACAGGACGCGGGCCAATTTTACACTCCTATTAATGTGAATGTTAACATGTCAATGTGAATATTTACATTGTCAACGGGCCGGGCCCGCCCCGGCTCGCTGACGGTTTCAGGCCGTCCCGGGCCAATTTTACATTCCTACCAATGTCAATTTTAAAATATGAATGTTCACATCATAATTGCTAACCACGTTCAAAAAATATTTATAAGGGTATCAAAATTAAATATAAGGGCATAAGTGTCCAAGAAAATAGTGTAAATCAAGAAAAAAAGATTTTATGGAATAAAACTATACATACATGGGACTAAATGGGTTAAAAAATTCCTTCATGGACTTCTTGGGCTAAAACACTTCTAAATAGGATTTATCAATAATTTTCCCTTATAATTATGTTGTATTTAAATAATATAATATTTTGTCAAATTAGGTTATAAACTTATAAGCATTAGAGAGGTGTTGGAAAAAAAAAAAGCAGCCGAGAGCAGCCCAAAGAGAGAGAGAGAGAGAGAGAGAAGAGAGAGAGAGTTAATCATCAAAGAAAGGGAGCTCTGTGTATACAGGTCAGTTACAAGAGAAGAGAGAGACGGCTTGGAGAGAGTGGTGAGGCAGGGAGAGAAAAATAATAAAATAAGAGTTAGGGTTTTGTTTTGGTTGCTTCATTAATTCTTCAAGTATTTCTTTGATCTTTAAAAAAATATTGTGAGTACTAAACTCACTTCTCTTGATTTATATTATTCGTTGTTTTTATTTATTTATTTATTTGATGTTGAATTGATTTCGTATTTGCATGTAGATGATTGATCGATTTTAATTATTTTGATTAGTTGTGTATGCAAAATTTAGGATTTTTATATGGATTTATTTTATGATTGTACTCACACTCATGGATATATGAAATTAAAATAAACTTAGAACCCATAAATAAAATTCCTTACACTCCACCATGACTCCATGGATCGTTGCTTTATTTGAGTGTTAGTGAGAAAGAGTGTATAAAAAAAAAATGTGAGGATTATGAGATTTATTTAAATGCCTTAGGCTTGGCATTGTTATGTTTGTTCTCATGAGTAGATGAGAGATTGTGTATATATATATTGTGCCTCGTTCTCATGAATAGATGAGTGCTTTGATTTACGTGCATACGTATATGCTAACCATCCAGGGAGTGTGGGTCAAACTCGGGACGATATCCCGGTGCAAGTTTGGCTTCGTAGGGTGTTAGGTATACGGGAGGCACATGTGATATATGTGTAGGCCGGAAGTTGAGAGCTGAAGTGGTAGAGTTAAGGTACAAAGAATTAAATATGAACTTGATGGTATTGTTTGCATTGTTTCGATTTGTACATCTTGAAAAATAATAAACGACCTTGATAAATTATGAAATTTGGGCAGAGACATGTATACGTAATTCTAGACAACTTTTACATTTTAACTTTGTACTAAAAAGATCAATTGGAACTTGTAATCAGATGATCTTCGTTATAGTAGTTTTTATTCATTTTAGCAATACAGATTTTAGAGGCTGTTTTAACTCATGAAACGAGCTCATTTTTATCGTTTTGTGTAAACTGAAGTAAAACATCATTCTGAACATTTTTCATGTTTTGAACTTTTCCGAAAAAAAATCAACTTAGGGCAGTTTCTTTTCATTTTTAGTTCTAGATTTTTTTTGATCGAATTTTGTTTAGGTTCTTCTTTCAAGTTTTTCTCTCAACCTGTTCATTTTCTACTAAATTCGTTTGCCTTACCTTTTAGGAAATTTGATTCCGTACAACTTTTGTTCTTTGTGTTTTGGTCAATTCGAATAATTTAAGTATGAAACGGTGCATTTTTATAATTCTTTAGCAAGATATTTATGATTAAATTATACTAACTTTTTTTTTTTTGTTTAGAATGGTGGGTTTTTACTAACTTTTTTGTAGGGCTGACCCACCATAATTTTTATGTTTATTTTGTTTATTCTATACTCAATCTATATTTAGTTGTAAACGGGTAATAAACTAACTATAGTTGTTGGACATGTCGTTTGGATTTCTTTTGTTTTCTTGAGCTTAGGGTTGATATTAATTTATGTATTTTTTTTTTTTATGACCTTAGTATTTTTGACAATTTGACATTGTAGGTTATTTTTCAACTTTACATTATTTAAGTTATTTTGACTATTTATTGTTACTTTAATGTTGGAGGTATTGGTTAGTTATGAAATTATGGTGGATGGTTTGGTTGGCGTTTTGTTAGTTTTTTTTTTTTTTTTTTCCCTTGTAATCTTTTAAGGATGGAAATTTTACTTAAACCTTTTGGAGACGAGAATGTTTAGATTTTGTTTTACCATAGGATTTTGATGATGGAATATTGATTGGGGTTTAACCCTAATTTAATATTTAATTGTCCAAATTTTGAGGCGTGACAACCCTTCAAACCAGATTATATGTTGTTGTAAAATTCATTCATTTTTTCAATAACAGAAAAATTATTATATGACTCAAATTCATTGTA
The DNA here is from genome assembly GCA_030407325.1 of Camellia japonica. Lineage (NCBI taxonomy): Eukaryota > Viridiplantae > Streptophyta > Magnoliopsida > Ericales > Theaceae > Camellia > Camellia japonica. The sequence goes on along the minus strand of JAPPVO010002557.1, from coordinate 13,577 downwards.
AGTGTAACTCTGTATTTTTTTTTTTGGGTATGCATAATATTGTTGTACATTCTTTCAATTGAGAATTAATTTCATAATATTAAATTTTTTTTTTATTTGTGCAGATGCTTATCCTAGGTGGCTCTGATACCATAACTGCCACATTAACTTGGGCAGTTTCCTTACTTCTAAACCATCCCATTGCCCTCAAAACAGTGCAACAAGAAATAGATATGTATATTGGACATGGAAAACTGTGACGGATAGATGAATCAGACACCAAGAACTTAGTTTACCTCCAAGCCATCGTCAAGGAAACACCACGACTTTACCCTCCAGGACCCTTATCCATACCACGTGAGTCCATTCAAGACTGCCATGTCTCTGCTACTATGTCCCCAAAGGCACTCGCTTGATAGTAAACATTTGGAAGCTCCATTGCGACCCTCACTTGTGGGCTGACCCTAATGAGTTCAGGCCAGAGAGATTTCTTATGTCACAAGCAGAAGTGGATTTAAGAGGGCAGCAATTTGAGCTCCTTCCTTTTGGTGCTGGTAGGAGGTCATGCCCTAGAAGCACCTTAGCCTATCAATGTTGCATTTGATACTAGCTCGACTGCTTCAAGGGTTCAACCTTGCGACCCTGCCAGGGAATGGAAAAGTGGATATGAGTGAGAGACAGGGGCTTACACTACCTAAGGCAACTCCATTGGAAGTGTTGGTCACCCTACACTTGCCGAATGAGTTTTATGATCAGCCATAGATAGACCATCTTAGTTTGTAGTGTGCATGATGCATATGTAATGTGTGGTAAATGGGAGTGTATACAAGGTCACCTCACCTCTACATTTTAGGACTCTTGTACCAATAAGGTGGACCCATATTTACAATATTGTTTTTGGATTAAGTCCAAGAACTAGAATACATATTTGTGATAAGAATTAAAGTGTTTGGTAGAGAGTAAATGCATGTATTGTTGGAATTTGTAAAATAAATCTCAATCATATATTAATGTTTTTTAGAAAATTTCTGAATTTGTACTTGTTATTGTTTTTTTTGAGTCACTTGCTATGTTTGAGTGACATGAATATTGAGGGAAATGAAAATGTGATTTTGAGTCATCATGAATTCAACCTTTGAAATGAATTAAAATAAAAAAGTGATTACGGTTTATTTATTTTAGCCAAAAAAAAAAAAAAATTATTCCCCAACAAAGTATTTGATTCTCCTACTTTCCCATAGATTGCTCAAGAAATATTGATTATTAAGAGTAAAAAATAAAATGGGACTAAACAAGACTTAAAATTTTGTCAATATTCATAACGAACAAATGCTAAATGAATAAATAACATTGATCTGGAATTTTTATTTATAATATCTAATATTATGAGATTCTAATTCTTTTCAAAATTCATGTCATTCAAACATAATTTTATGAGTATAAATGATTATAGGGAAGTGATCTCGTATCTATTTGGGAGTAAAAGAAAAAATGTCATGCTTTTAATTTAAATTTAATGTGAGATGAGTCACACTCAAGGTTGTTTTGGATATAATTTATTTTTTGACTTTTACTTATTACGAGAAAACACGAGAAAAAGAGAGAGGTGGTGTGATACAAATAAGCTAATAAGCAGCTTATTTGGGGTGTCCCCAAAAAAGCCTCTTAATCAATATAGTCTATTGATACAAATTTTTAGAATTTTTTTAAAAATTTGCATTAATTTTTTTTGTATGCATAATACTCTCCTAATAATTAAGTAATTATAAAATCTTTATACAAAAATTCCAATAGTAACAAGATATTAGAGTTGGAATTGACTTTTTTTGGTATCTTTGACTTTGTCAAAAATATAGAGAACACGTTGATTTTTTGTATTAATTTTTTTAATTTCTATTATAATATATATAATTGCAAAACATTATGGAGTTATTGAGGTTGAAAGTTCCAATCATTTTTCCTCATTTTTTGATTTTTTTAAATTTCCGTTAATGTGTCGCAATCTAATCGGTACTCATTTTTTTGAAATTTTTTTTTTAATTTTTGTTATCTGATAGTATACATTTGTTATCCCATTAGAATTTGAATGTAATATAGATTTTTTATTTTTTATTTTAAATATAACATTGTTATCTCATTTGAATTTGAATATAGTACTTTTTTAAAATTTTGGTTATTTGTCATCTCGTTATAATCTCAAATATAGTATTTTTTAAAATTTTTGTTATTATTGAGGTTGAAAGTTTCAATTGTTTTCCTCAAATATAGTCCTCATTTTTTTTTAAATCTTTGTTATTTGTTATTATCTCATTAAATTTTAATACAGTATAGATTTTTTGGTTTTTTAAAATTTTGTTATCTATATATCTGTACTCCATACTTACTATTGCAAAACGTTAAGAGGACTTTGTCTTTTGAAAGTTTCAAACTATTTTTCACAATTTTTTTATTTTCAAAATACAAGGAATTTTAGTTAGAGCTCACTCGTTAAAAAGTTTTGCTAGTACAAGGACAAAGGAAAAATATTTCATAATTCAAGTCCTCTAAGTTGTGGAGGTTATTCTTGGACCAAAATAAGCTAGGAAACGTTGTTTTGTTGTGGAATGATTTAAAAATTTTAAAAATTCAACTACTTTTGATTTACATATCTGTATTTTATAAAATTTATATTTTTAGAATCTCTCATTAAAATCTATCAAATAAGATCGATGATGAATATGAAATTCAAAAAAAATAAAAAATAAATTTCTCTGACTAAAAATTTATTTGACTAAAATTTCTCTGGCTTGTTTGAAAAATTTTATCTGATTGAAATTTCTCTGACCATGTAGGGGTAAATTAGTCATATAAAAATTTAAAACTATAGATATGGACTTCACCTTTTAAAATTTATAAAGTGAAGGACCTCAGCTTTGATGATCTTTTTGATGATCTTAGGAATGTAAATCTGGATCAGCTTGACCCGGTCCCAACCGACCTGGGCCTGGGCCCGGCTCAACCCATGTCGGGCCTCACGAGCTCCCGTTGAAATCTAGACTAGCCCACGGGCCAAAAAATTAGGCCCAGCCCAGGGGTATTTGAGCCTTAGGCCAGCCTGGTGGGCTGGTGCTTGGCCTCGGGCTTGGGCAGGCCTGATATTTTATTTTTAATTTTTTTCTATCCAAAATTTTATTATATCCACTAAAAAGACATTGGCGTCGGGTCTCGGGCCAGGTTTTGAGTGGGCCTTAAGCGGGCCGATAGGTTGGGCCATGGGTCGGCCAGGCTTCAAATGATGGCCCAGGCCCAAGGGCTTGGGCCGAGTCCAAACAGGTCTAAATGGGTCAGGCCTATCCTGGGCAGTTGACAGGCTTCGACCGCCCATAGGGCGGGCCATTTTTTTCACTCCTATCTCTTACTTATTTATATTAGAGGAGGTATTACTAATTTTCCCATTGAGGGTTTCTAATTAGATATTATTTTTTTTAAGTCACAATAAATTAATAAAAAAATATAAACTCACAACTCTATAACTTAAATAAATTAAATATATATACAAATTAAAAATACATATAAACCCACAACAATCTTTATAATTTAAATAAATTTAAAAATGTATATATATTTTCCGTCATTCTTTTTTTTTCCATAGAATATTTCATTTTTTCCCTTTTTTTTTAATTTTTAACTTTTAAAATCTTCTTCGTCACCTTTTCTTTTCATTTTTTATTTTGCTTAATCTTCTCCAATATCTTCATTTATCTCCGATATCTTATTTTTTAATTTTATCTCCAATCTTATCATTATCTCCAACTTCATTTGTATCATATTTTTCAAATGATCCTATTCTTTTTTTAATTTTATCTTTAATATGATAATTATCTTCAACTTCAGTATCTCCAATTTCATTTCCATCTTATTTTCAAATATTTCACATTTTAGCTATATATTCTAACATACCATCAACTTTTTTAGTGTTCTCATACTAGGTGTAAAGTTTCGTTCAAACTTTGCATTTCAAGTTCAAGTTACATTTGAGCATCAAGAACACCATAATCGATCAGGCAATTATAGAATTAGAGTTTGATGAATTTTATCTTCACTGTGTGTGCCTATATATATGTGGTGGAGGCAATTTTTATTGTTGTCTTTAAAGAGGCTTTTGAACATTTTTACATTATTTGTAGTAATATTCAACTTTATTTTTATGTTATTTTTATTTTTTTATTAGAGTGTCATAAAATTGTAGAGTTTTTTGAATTTTTTTTCTCGTTGTGTACATATGCATATATATAGTGGAGGCATTTTTTATTGTTGTTTTTAAAGGAGCCTTTTAACATTTTAAAATTATTTGTAATAGTATTCAAGTTTATTTTATTTTATTTTATTTTTATTTTTTGATTGTTTATGTTGGGGTTTTGCAACCTATAAATGTATACCTATTGAGAGAGGAAAAAGAATTAAAGAATATAAATTTATTCAACTTATTTGTGTGATATTTGAACATTTAAGTTTCAAAAATGTCATGAATCTGTTCACACTATAGTTGAGCCATTAATTTATATATTATTGGGTTACACTTGCATCAAGTTGGTAGGTTATTGAATCTAACGTTTTACCTTTTATTATTTGATTGACTCATTTTTTTATTTGGACCTTCCTTAACTTTTTTTTTATTTGGTTGATATTTTCGTAGAAGTGTTGATTTCTAATTCTATTTCACAATAATTAAAAAAAAATTTATTTTATTATATACCAAATGAAGTACACAATTTAGATGAAAGAAAGAAGAAAAAAAACATTAATTGTCACTGCATGTATTTAATCTTTTTTATTCACTTTTGTATAAATTTATACACATGTTATACCTATCATATTATGTCAATTGAAATTGAGTGCAAAATTTCATAACATAAGTTGTGTTACTTTCAAAATATAATATTTGATTGAAATATAGTTCATGTTGGTAATTGACCCACTTGGATTAAGACAATTTTATAATGGGGCATTTACATACAAGTCTTATTTTGCGAACTTATAAGTCTTAGATAAAATTATTTACTCCTTCAAGTCCAATTAATTTTTAATAGACTAATTTACCCTTCCAAGACCTCCTCCATAGCTGTCAAACATCCATTGCTGTACTTCATCCCCTCTCTTACTCTCTCTCTCTCTCTCTCTCTTAGCCGAGAACACGTCGGTTCTACGAACTATATTGCCTAAAGCTCGACATCACGACATCTCAAACCAGATCTAGAAATGAATCAGACTTTGAAGGAATCTCCCCAAAGCCCTCACCGCTGCAATCTCCCACTAGTGACCATAGATTCTTGTCGCTGAGATTCTCAACAGCCATAACAGCTTCCCTTTCTTGTAATGGTTTCTTCCTTAAACGATTTCGACTCCGTCAGCCCAATCCACTCAAGGCTGGATCATCATCATCGGCTCACTCGCATGGGTTCTCTTCTCGAAGATGATCACATCAAACTAATCTCTCTCTCTACAGTTTGGGTGTTGAAAAATGTAAATAGGAGACACAAACAGACACACACAGGGAGAGAGTCTCTTCGTTCTTTCACAAGCAGTTCCCAAACACATCCATTACCTCACCTTTATTTTCATTATTATAAAGCTCTATTGATAAGCCCCTTTTCCAGATGTTCCCACTCTCTCCACCTCTTTTTTATTTTCTATATAATATATATATACATTTTTATTATAATATATTATATCAACATACCAGCCCACAGTTTTAAATTTGGAGGATGATATGGTCCATTGATACTTGATAATATTATAAATATATGTAAACTTCTTCATTTTAATTCTGATTTGTCGGCTTCCAATTAATCATGAAAGAAATTGAGAAATTTCTCAAAACTGATAATATTCTGAATTAATACTAGAAGCACCGCACCAAAAGCACCAAAAAAATTGAGAGATTTCTCAAAACTATAATATTCTCAATTCATACTAGGAAAAAAATTAAGAAATTTCTTAGTTTTTGATAATTATATACTGAAATCATTCTCTGTTTTGAAAATTGAGAACATCTCAGTTTTGAAATTGAGAACATTCTCAGTTTTGGGATTAAAGGGCAAAACGTCTTTTTACCTATAAATGGGACTTATTGATTCAAAAACTTTTTGACATGACCTAAGCTACCACCAAATATGTAGACAGGACTTTTTGGTAGTTATAATCCTTTTATAATCAATAGTGAATTATATTAATAGTCCCTATAGTTTGAAACTCGTGTTACTTTGATCCCTAATCTTTCAATTGTGATACATTTGACCCTGAATTTTGAATCACCTTTCAAATAAGGATAATTAAAGATATTGTTGCTCCATTTAAAGAGCAAAGTTATTATGCAACTATTTTTGTATTGGTTAACTTAGACGTCGTTTGAAATAAAATGGCATTTTTTCTAATGAATAATGTTGGAATTTTTTTGGTTATAAAATTCTGTATGATTTGGTTTTCAAGATCTATTTTCAAAAAAAATTCTAAGAAACTAAAAATTAAATTGGTGAGAAAAAAAATCAAAAACACTCATTTTTTATATAATTCTATCTTTTGAGAGGGTAGGAATAATTTTTTCAAATAATTGTTTTTTATATTTATTTTCGTTAAATTAGATTTTATTTTTTCAAAAGTTAAACATGACGACAACTATGTCATTATTAAATCAATCCATTAAATCAAAAAATTCAAAACTGAAAATATTTCATATATTAAATATATCGATTATACATTAAAAGCGTAATAACCATCCATTAAATTATAACTATTCAAAAATATCTGTTAATAACAAATACAACCATCTATTACATGATACCATCCAAAAATATCAATAAAAACAACCAACCATTACATGATCATCATCCGAATACATACTAAAAATTAATTTGATAAAAAAAAAAAAAATAAATAAAAATGTAAATATTTATCATTTTTATATAATTTTATCTTTTGTGAGTAGAAATAATTTTTAAAAATTTAAAAATATTTTTTTGACATTTATTTTTTGTCAAACTAATTTATATTTTATCAAATTGTTGAATTTGCCCTTGAAATAGAGCAACAATATCTTCAATTGTCTTTATTTAAATGAGATTCAAAATTCATGGTCAAATGTATCACAATTAAAAAATCAGGAATTAAAATGAACAAGTCCCAAACTACATAAACCGTTGGTGTAATTCGCCCTATAATCAATGCTTCAAATGACAAATTTTGTGAAAAAATGAATTGATGAACTTATGTATGATATAGTTACAATATTCAAAACATTTGTTAGTTACATCCCCATATTATATTTTAAATTTATATAAAAAAATTATTTTATAATACGAGATATCTATAATAAATTAATTAATATATACAATCCGTCCATAGCACTAGTTGTCACTATTTTTAATTAATTGTCAAACATTTTTTAGTGACTAAAAAATAAAAAAAAAAAGCCATACAACCAAGTGAGGTGGCACTTCTTAAAAGACTAACAGAGTAATATAACGTATTGCATATAATAATTTTTGGGTTTACTCCCCGTAAATTTGAGATTTGAGTACTTTAGCTCATATAATTCAAATATAATAAAAATCTCCATATGATTTTCGACTAAAGTGTCACTGTTAAGTTTTATATCCAAATTAACACAAAGTGCATCACACTTTTAGAGTGGTTTGATTTTCTAAAAAAATAAAGTGAAATTAATACAATAAAAAGACAATTTTATCCCAATTTTCTCCAAACCTAAAATTAGATCAATATGTTAACTAAAATAAATAAAATATAATATAATTAAGGATTGATCCAAAATATAAAATATAATTAAACAAAAATATAAAAAATTAAAAATTAAAAATTGATCTAAAATATGTTTTAAATTAAAATTAAATTAACATGGTGAAAAAAAATAAATAATTAATAATTTATAATTAATTGTGATATAAAATATAATTAAAATAAAATTTGATTAAAAGCAAGAAATTACAATAAATAATTAAATATTTAAGATTAATTGTGATCTAAAATATAATAAAATTAAAATTAGAACAAAAAGTTAAGAATCACAATAAATAATTGAAATTTATAAGTATTGTGATTTAATTGAATTAATGTTACACATTATAAATTATATGTACAGAGGCATGCACGGGGCACTAGAAGAATGAGGGATAATGAGAGTTCAGTAAATATGGATTGAGTGAAAGTGAGCAAGAGTGTGTTTTCTAATGATTTGTTTCTTGTGTAGCTCAGTGTTTGTTGGAATGAAGATGAATTATAACCAATGTGGATTTGGGATATGAGCACATCTATAAATACAAACCTATCATTGTCCCATATAGTTTATTTCTAACATACTACATATATAGCCATATTTCATCTATTTTGCAGGTACATGAGGCAATGAAGGTATATGTTGAAACCATGTTGTATGGGTTGAATGATGGAAGCTTATATATTGTGTGCTTGTGTTTTTCCTACCGAGTGTTATGAGCTTCTAAATAGAGGGTTGAGTAATGTGAGCATATATGTTATTTGTGTTGGTGATTGTGATTTGGAAAAACTACATATGGTAACACAACCTTGTCTACTTGAGGTGTTCTTAGGTAATATCCTATATTGGACGGGTTTTTATTAACATAAAGTGGAAGAAAGTTGTGCATTGGGGCTGCTAGAATCAAAGGCAGTTGGGTGCACCTTGCTGGAAGGAAGCTACAAGTACAAATGGTTGCTGGGAACGCCTAAAGTGTGAAGAAAGTTTTACTCTCATTTGTATTATTTGTCTAGTACTAGTTTCTATCCAAATAGGACCTCTTTGGCCTACCCTTGCGGGTTGTGCTAGGAATTACTCTCGTACTGTGTTTATATTTGTTTTTGATGGTTGAGAACGTAAAATATATTCATGTTCAACATACATTCTGTATGAGATTCCGAAACATATTAAAATCTTTTAATTTGAACAGATGGACATGTTTGTGTTGATTGCCATGGCAGATATGAACAGGTGAATACATAGTCTATTCTTTTAGTGGTGGCAGATTTTTGTTGTGTTGACAGTACTAAACAGGTGGGCAGTATTGCTTCGTTTTTGTTGTGTTGAGAATTTTTGAATAGCTTCTGTTAGGGCGTGGGGCATGCCCCTTGTATTAGTGTAAACTCTTATCTTTTAATTTATGACTTATTCACCAAAAACAAAAACAAAAAAAAAACAAAAAAAGAAAGAAAGAAAGAAAAAAAACTATACGATTTGAGGGTATTATAATCTTTTCACATCTATAGTTAACGGTATTGACGGTTGCACTTTGACCCACATAGAGGCTTTCTGACTATATTTGAACGATAGGGGATAAAGTGCTTTTGACTTAAACCACAAGGAGATAAATTGAATTTTATCCCTTTTTTATAAAAAAAAAATCTCAAGTAGGATAGCAAAGGAGTCGGTGTGGGGTGAGTTTATAGTCTATTGGAGCCCAATCAAGAATGGTTGGAGCGGGAGTGGGAATGAATTAATTTTATAACTTTAAAACTAAAATAATAATATAACCTATTATGGATAATAAATTATAATTAATAAAAATTTAAAAATACAAAATATAAAATAATAAATGAAGGATTGAAAGTAAATATTTAGCATAATATTTTAATATTTATTCTATTAAAAATTATATTTATACATATTATATAGGGAGAATTTTAAATAAGTGAAATGTTAAAAACAAATTCCAACTAATGATTTATTTGCACGATTGGATGCATAAGTTATTTGTACCCTCATTATTTTGTAATTATTTTTTACTCTTATTTTTTTTTTCTCTTCATTTTTTTTAATATTCTCCCTATTGTATATAAATGTAAATAAATTTAATAAATAAAAAATGGGTATGACTCCCCTCTACATTTATCCATATTTCATTTTTTTGCTCCATTCTAGGCTCACAATAATAATATAAACCATTCATCTTACAAATTTCACAATGAAAATTGTCTGTGTAAAAAATCAATTTCATCGGATATCAATGAATACATAAAAAAATCACTTGTAATTTATAGAATGAAAATTTTAAGTTCAAACACAGTTACTATCCATTTAAAAAAATAATATGTAATTTATTCATATTATCTAATGATATTTTGAGTAAAATTAATTTTTTACATAACTTATCTAAATGTTAAGATTATAAGATGAACGGTTTAAATTATCAATATGAACCTAAAATAAAGCTTAAAAAATAAAAATTTAAAAAAATATAGAAGATAAGAGTATGAAGGAAAGTCATAAAAAAAAATTGTCATTCTAAATTAAATAAATAAATAAAAACTCTGTGTGTGTAAGTGTGGTGAGAAGAAGAGAGAGAGAGAGAGAGAGGGGCTGTAAACATGGGAAAAAAAACTCTGAAAACCAAAGTTAACCATCCAAAATTTTTGTAGACCCAAAAAAAATCACCCAGATTTTTTTAGGTGGGTATTTGTGAAGTGGAGATTAAATTTATGTGATTTGAGATCTATACATAAAATAAATCAAGGAAGATTCTGGGTTAATAAGGGAGATGGCTCCCCTCTATATTCTACACTCCATATTTGACACCAATAGGCACCCAGGAGGGCCCAGCCCGCGGATCAGGGCCTAGTCCACATCCCAGCTACCAAAGCTCAATAACTCTGAGAAATCAACACCAAGGCCAAAACCAATAACATTCGAACATTTTCCAAACAGAAGCATAGACACGTAAGCAGATAAAGATCCTGCAAAGTTATTGCATTCACACATCAGCCATTAATGAGGCCCTCACGACATTAAATACAACAACCCTTCACGTCGGAACATACAGACTCACCATAAATGATGCAAGCTAGAAGGTAGACTTTCGGCCAACGCGACAATCTTGAATGGACAAGGAAATGATGAGTAAAGAATATAAGGCACTTCCAAAATGCGTAAAAGGTTAAGTTCTTCATTCCTCCTGTTCTCTCTCCTCTACATAGTCAACCTCTCTTATTCTAACTTGATCGTCGGAGGGTCCGCTGGGGGATCACCTCCCCCATTGGACCTTTTTGCAGGGGCATTCCATGGACTTCAAGGCCAGCTGACCTGTTGGAAGCTTGGACCAGCCCGATCCATCTCTCATCGGGAAAATTACCTCATCAATATTCTTCCATACTTTATTTTTTGGGTTAGATTTTAGGTCTACAATGATAATTTAAACTATTTATTTCGTAATTCCAACAATTTAAATGAGTTATACAAAAAATTAATTTCATCGAATATCATTGATACATGAATAAATTACATCTTATTTTTTTAAATAGACAATAATTGTGAATTAACCTTATAACATTTCATTTTATAAAATAAAAACTAATTTATTTATGTATTTATCTTTATCTCATGAAGTTAATTTTTTATACATACAATTTTCATACAAGATCAATAATTTAGATTATTATTATTATGAACCTAGAACCAAAATGAAATATGAAGAATAAGAATGGGAGCCATTTCCATTGATAAGGTGAGTTTTTAGTAAGGCTGTAAATAAATTGAACTGTTCACGAACAAACTCGGCTTGGCTCATTAAGAGCTCAACTTGACTCAATTTGTTTAGTAAACAAACCGAGTTCAAACTTGAATAAACTCAGCTCATCTATTTTTATTTAAATTATATAATAAATATATTATTTATATATTAAATAATTTAAATAATATTACAAATAACTTTATTGAACCCACTCAACTCGAATTTCATTAATATTAACCAGTCAAACTTAACTCGAATCCATTTGCTAAACATGGCTCGACTCGTTTGGTTTGCAGCCCAACCTCCTAGTATTTCTTTGTAAACAAGTGTGGGGAAGGAAGAAAGAGAGAGAGAGAGAGAGAGAGAGAGAGCGCGCTCTCTCTAGGTGAAGGAGATGGCGAACAAGGACCTCAATGAGATGGGTCTGCCCAAATCAATCACCAACATCTTCACAGCTCGTAACTTGTTAACTGCCAAGGTAGCTAACCCTCCCCTAATTACTTACCAAGCTTCGTTTTCTTCAATCCCCCCCCAATGAATTCAATCCCTATCTCAATACAATTTTCTGTAATTCAATGAATTCTTGTTTTTTTTTTTTTTATGGTTTAATTTAAGTACAAGCCAGTCACTCTTTTGGATTTTCAATCATAGTTACCAGGAGGCCTGTTACTTAAAATAGTAACCCCACATTGATGTTTGATTGCTTTGGGTTTTTCTTGAGGAAACCCTAATTGCCTACAAACAACAAGAATTACCCAGAATTGTCTCTCACACAAACAATCCTGCTCAACCACTGGATTTTTAATTTTTTTTTTTTTTTTTTGTCATCATTGTTGGATATGAAGATGAGAACTAGTGCCAAATGTGTTATTAATGCATACTTTTTTTGGGGGATATATTAGGGTTGTTTGTTGCAACTTCAAAGAAGTTGATTATAGCTTATTTTAATTTGTGAGTATATGTGCAAGAGTATTTGGTACAGCTTCTGCTTACAACTTATTAAGCAGAAATAGCTTAAATAAGCTGGAAAAAAAATTGACTAGCTAAAAGCTGAGAGAAATGTGCTTTTAGCTTCTATTTTCTAAGCCCTAACCCTAAGCTGCACCAAACAGGCCATTGGAGGCCATAACATTGGAGAGAGGTGCCTTGCCTATAGCACGACTTGAACACCTTACTTCCTAGCTAGGTGCAAAGATTCTAGTTATATTAATGTATATTATTTGCATAAGTTAGTGTTTTTTCTATATACAAGTATGAGATGGTTGGTATGAAGCAAAGATATTTCTAAAAAGGAGTTGTATTTGTATTGTACCAGTATTGATACTCGGAGATTACATAGATGATACTTTCTAAACGTATCCGACACTTGATGTTAATTTTGAGAAATATCGGATACTTTTCGAACACTCTAGGTCACGTGTCCAAACTATTATGAAAATTAAAATTTAATAGTTTTTGTATATTATTAGAATATAATTGTTAGAATAGATACAATAATAGTTTTTCACAATTTTCTTATTTCTTACTGAAGAAGAAAATAGTACTCTACTTTTTTAAAAAATTTATCAAACTAACATATCCATTGAAAAAAGTAAACAGACTATTGGCTTGGCTCTTAAACTAATATCTAATTCCTAAAGAATGGTTTCTCATTATTCTTTGAGCTCATATATAATATAATACTAAAGATTATAAAATTTTTTTCAACGTATTATGGTCATATTGGTTTTCTATTTTTTAGATTTTGTCATATCGCAATATTCGTGTCGTGTCCCTATTATCTATCCCATATCCATATGCATGCGTCATAGGAATGTTTGAGAAATGATGAATTGAATAATCACAAAATTATTATGTTTATACCAATAGCCTTGCAGAGTAGGTGGTACCCAACTGGTCTGTCAACCTTGATGTTAAAGGCTCAAGTTCCTTGGTTGTGTTGAGTAGACAGTAAAATACTACAGTCATTTCCATTACACAAATTTGGAGTCTCCATTGCCTAAATTGAAACTCATCCCTAAATTTGATCTCTGGAAACTTGTGATTCCTATTATTTGAATACATCATCAACCATTGGATTTGATTTGT
>JAPPVO010002556.1:0-32758 GCA_030407325.1 Camellia japonica | reverse complement strand
TGCACAAGATAGTGCGAAGGAAGATACAGGATTTAAGGTCTCCTAGACCGGAGAGTGCACAAGACAGTACGACGCAGAGTGAATGCACAAAACAGTGCGATACAGATAAAGTGCGCAAGATAGCGCGATGCAATGTACTAACAAGTGTAGGTAAGGTGCGCAAGATAGCGCGATGCAATGCATGCACAATGCAAGTAATGTGCACAAAATAGTGCAATGCGCAAAATAGCGCGAGTGAAGTGTAATGCACTGACAAGTGTAGGTGGGATGCGCAAGATGGCGCAAATGATACAATGCACAAAATAGTGCGATTGAGGTGCGCAAAATAGCGCGAATGTAAGCTGCACAGAACAGTGCGATTGAGGTGCGCAAAATAGCGCGAATGTAAACTGCACAGAACAGTGCGATTGAGGTGCGCAAAATAGCGCGAATGATAAATTGCACAAAACAGTGCGATGCACAAAACAGTGCGAGTGTAAACTGCACAAAACAGTGCGATGCGCAAAATAGCGCGAATGATAAATTGCACAAAACAGTGCGAGTGTAAACTGCACAAAACAGTGCGATGGAGGTGCGCAGAATAGCGCAATTGATTTGAAATGCACAAGATAGTGTGATACGCTAAACAGCGCGATTGATTTGAAATGCACTAAACAGCGTGAGTGATTTGAAATGCACAAGATAGTGCGAGTGAGATACAACCACAAGATGCACAAGACAGGGCTAGTGATGATACAAAGTGTAAGTGCACAAGACAGTGCGATAAAATGCAGCTTCTATGCAAGTATGGGGGCATTGTCAATGCAATACTGAAAGCAAGCATATGCATGAAACAAGTAAAGCATATTCTATGCGGAATCGAAAGCAAGCATATTCTATGCATGAATCATAACGATGCGCGGCACGCATGCAACAACAGTGTATATGAAAGCTCACATTCTATGCAATAGAGGAGCATCAAATACGTACTCTGGTGCCTCTGATTTGCCTCTTAGAGGACTTCACAACATACTCAGCTCAAAAAGGGCACACCCTATTCATATTGGCGAGAGATAACATCTGCATGTGAAACCCTCGGGTGCTGCTTGGACTGCCATTCTGACTTGAAGCAGGCTTTCACTTGGGGTCGAGATACACTATACTCCAGAGAAACGGCGAGGCCTGAGAAGGTGCACCTGGAATGCAGTCTTGGATTTTGCTAAGGTTGAAACATACTAAGATGCTCCAAATTTTCCCTCTTTTCTTTTGCTTTGCAGTCCGGAACCTAAATAGCTTCAGATAGGCCCTTGTTCTACTGTTCACACTAATCGGGGGTAGACCTTGTGGCTTTATGAAAGAACCAATCCTGTTTTGCACAAATGTGGAGAACGACACGGCACTCTGAGCACAAAACGATTTTATTTTCGAAATTGAGAGATGAGTTTTCGACCAGGTATTGAGCCTACGACTGAACACCGCAAAACGACTCAACAAGGAAATAAAAGGCACACAACCTAGACACATCGAGTAACACTCGAAACGACCCAAAACAAAATCGAGATAAAACAAAAAGACACGACACTCAGACGTGCACAGGGAGCCTGTTTCACCGGGTAGTGTTTCCCGCCCTTTCTCATTTGTGATTCTCACATCGTTCAGCCCTCAAGCTCTATTTTTCTGAAAAAGCCCTTTTCTCACTTTTTCTCTCAACGCACATCTCTCTATTCTTCAATCTCTCATTTTTTATCCCTCCCCTGGGTGGTTGATGGATAAACAGGAAGTTGCGGGCCCTTGTCCCTAGCACTCAGCTAGATTCTTCTTCTTCTGCACACAGCCAGTGAGTTTCTCCCACAGAGGGGTTGTGCTACAAATGAGTGTGTAGCGAATTTGCAGCTGACATGGGTTGATGGTGCTCTACCGGGGAGCTTGGACGTGGTTAGATCTGTCCAAATGAGGGAGTGGAATATCTTGCCCCATTCCAGTTCGTGTTTCGCACTTGGCTTGATACCTCGTTGCTCGGAGGGTGAAAGAGCTTTCAGTCTTCCGTTATTAACCTCAGTTGTGCCCTTCTTGGCAAGCGCGTTGATAAACGGAAAAGACAGGAAACCTGACTCAACTGTGCCCCTAGTTCATCATTTTGACCATTTTTTTGTTTTTGCTTTCTATTAAAACAGTTTTGACCAACATGAGAGTTAGATTAACATGCTTGTTCAATTTTTGATTTAAAATCATGCAAGTCAGGCTATGAGCACTGAAAATTTTCCTTTTTGGGTCCAAGAAATGGTCCAGTTTTGGAAAAGATAGAATGATTTTCGAGAAAATAGTCAACCTCAGTAAAAATTCTCAAAAGCCGTTTTTGCAATCGGCCACTGCTCAACGAGCATAGAACCCACTCTCGAGATGCACAACCTCAGATCCGAAGGAAAATTGCCCCTTGCTTGAAGAGAGTTGCATGGCAACGGAAAGTTGCCCCTCGTTTGAACGGCACCACAGCGCATTGAATGGCAACGGAAAGTTGCCCCTTGTTTGAATGGTACTGCTGCGCATTGTAGTCAGTCCTCGGAGCGACGAACATAACCGGACTCTCGAATACAGAGAAGGCAAAGATAATCAAAACCATTACATGGACACAATTGAATTTGAATTGTTTTACGGCTGGACTTCAGAATGAAGTTGCCTACGTATCCCAAAGATGGGAATCAAGCCTTACGTAGTTCGGGGTTAAGGTACACTCGGGTATTAACCTCTCCTTTTTTAGGCTCTAACTTTTGCCAAGGCGCCCGTCGCGGGTTTTCGACCTTGCGAGCTTTGTTCTTCTTTCTTTTTTTTTTTATTCTTTTCATTCCTTTTTCTTCTTCTTTTTTTTTTTTTTTGCATTTTTCTTTTCTTTTCTTTTTGCATTTTTTTTTTTTATATTTTTTTGTCTCGCTCTAACTTTTGCCTGGGTCGCCCTTCTGGGTTTTCGACCCAGCGAGCCTCTCAAAGGGTAAAAGTGTAGTTTGGTCCATGCCAAATGGTTGTAGGGTTTTGAAGTCATCCGTATCCAGGAGAGTGGCTGTTGATTTGCAAGAAGACTCATCTTCGGCTCTTCGAGCACATCTGACATCTTTGCCCCTAGTTCGAAGGGTGCTTCCGTCCTAGCTTCGCAAGCTGTTTTTGGTGACATCTGGTCTTCTTGATCTGATTTTCTTGCCGCTAATTCATGGGCTGCTTCGAATCTGGCCACTCAGGCTTCACATTGTAGTTGACCGTTGAATGTTCTGAATTCAAGTTCAAGGTTCGAAAGTGAGGAGTTAAGTCTCGGGGCTGAGAGCGATCCTAAGCTGTACAATCTCAAGAGCGATTTCACACATGTCTTCGCAGGACCGCGCAAAACATTTTTTGAAAGTTTTTAAGAAAGCGACAAATCGCTCGCGCTGAAGACAGTGTAGAACCAATCTGGATCAAGCCAGGATCCTTCCCAATACTCACACTAACAAGCATGATTTCATTCATTAAGGGCTTAGCACACCTCTCTTTCTCTCAATTGATCAAAGTTTTGCAAATCTCGAGGAATCCCTCCCTCTTTGTTTTCACCGCAGTGTTCAAAAAAGTTTTGGAAAACTTAGGTCATTACAATGACTTCAAGGCACAAGAGAGCAGGTGGAATGCACTGCCATTTCATTCAAATCCCGGCACAACTAGCACACGGCAGAAGCAAATGCGAGAGTGTGGAAATCACTGCTGTTTCATTCAAAATCTGTTGGCACAACTGGCTCCCTGGCAGAAACAGACTCAAAAAAGGACAAACGCAAAACAAAATGGTGACGCCCGAGGTAACACCCCCGGAATCACCCGACTCCTATACAACAGGACTGACTTGATACAACAAGACAGACCCAAAACAAAAGAGACTGACTCAAAACAAAAAGACAAACTCAAAAACAAAACAACAAATCTGACCCAATACCTAAGTCAGAAAGCACAAAAACTGGTATTTGCACATTGCTCAGAACAGTGCGTGCCATTCCCACGTCTAGAGTAAATTGAGCGTCATCCGGAGCTGGTTCATCCCCCAATCACATAATCACATTATCCCCCCAAGTTCACTGACCCAGTGCCGATAGACTTTGCGGAGCTTGGCGCGGCAATGACCCCGTTGTCAATCAAATCTTGCACTTCGTGGCGAAGACGGAAGCAGTTGTCGGTAGTATGGCCAGTTTGCTATGGTATGCGCAGTAGTGGGTAGTACGGGTAGCATCATGTGTAGCTGGAAGAGGGTTCGGGAGAGGCCGAGGCTCAAGGGGTTTGAGATGGCCTTGTCCAACAAGGATTTGGAAAGCTTTGGATAAAGGCATGTGGAGGGCATGGAAGACCCTCTGACCTCGGGGTTGGTACTTCTGGGTTTGTGGATTTCTGCTGGGCGCACCAGCAAAGGGATTGGAGGTGTGCTGGCCTGGTTTGCTGATCTTTTCTTCTGAGTGGAGGATTATAGCTGAAAGGAACGTTTCTGATACAACGACCCTTCTCCCGCTTGCCCTTGATTCAAACTGCCCCCAACTTGAGTGGCGAAAATGTCGTCTACAGTTTTTGCAACAACTGCGAGCACTTGCTCTTTGTTCAGTCCATCGGCTTTCAAAGCCTCAACAGCCAACAGAATGTTCATGGGGATCCATGCCCGCCCCTACCTTGTTCTTTCTACTCGCCTCTACTTTGCCAAGGGATTGGCCTTCCTCAAATGCAGCCCGTCCCAAGACCGGGAGCCTTTTGACATGAAATTCCCAATATGTGGTGTGGTCGATGATAGAGCCAATGTCTCGGAGGCCAGATCTGTCACAGTTCTTTGAAGATTTTTATCATTCCCATCAACTCAAAAGTAGTGGGTTCTCGGGTTTGAGATGATTGGGGTTCAGGTGCACCCATCATGCATAAGTCCATGCTTTCTGGGATAAACACCTCAGGTTTGGGTAGATGGGCCGGGGTGATGTATATGCTGGGGTCATAGGTGGATGGCAGAGTATATATGGATGAGATTGAGGTAGGCAAGAGATGTTTGGTCATTGGGGTCTGAAGGTGGAGCTATCGTCCGATTGTCGATGAGATTTTGGACCTCATGACGAAGGCGGTAGCAACGGTCGGTGCCATGACCGCGCTGCTGATGGTACATACAGTACTTGTGGGGTATGGTATGGTCTGGCTGGAGTGGGTCGGGAGAGAGAGGTTGAGGATCGAGGGGTTTGAGATGCCCTTTTCCATCAGGAGTTTTAGTGCGCTAGTCAGGCTCATATAGAGGGGGGTGAAAGTTCTGCCCTGAGCTTGGGCTGGGTCGGCTATTCCAGGCTTGGATTGGCAAAAGGGTTGGCTGTGGCGACTGTATTGATTTCAGTGGGTTCGGGAATAGTGCTACTTCCGGCATTGGTACTCCTTGCAATCGCCCTCATTGTCAGTTCACTTGTTCTGGGAATGATCCCGCTGTTGAACGCATTCTCGACCTGAACCCCCAGTTCATGCAAACTTTTGAAAGTGAATAGCGGAGCGACTATCAATTTCTGCAACATATCATGCTCGAGGTTCCGCACCATCATCTGCACTTGATCCCTCTCAGAAGGGCGGCGATCTGTCATCTGTGCTGCCTTTGCTCTCCACCTCGCAACAAATTTCACAAAAGGCTCTTTTAGGTTTTGGTGGGTTGCTTCAAGCTCTTGGATGGTCATTTCAACTTGGGTATTGTAGGAATACTGATCGACAAAGGCCTCAGCCAATTCTTCCCAGTTTTGCTTCACTTTGTCCTCCAACTTAGCGTACCAAGTGGCTGCTACACCGGACAGAGTTCTTCCATACAGAGAGAGTTTCTGTGGCTTAGTCAGACCCATCGGCTTTAGGACATCTAAGAAAAGTCGGATATGTACCATTGGATCCCCAGACCCGTCGAAACAGTCAATATGTGGCATTTTGAATCTATCTGGGAGCCGTACAGCAGACTCAGTGTGCCCATCCTCAATATCGGGAATGGAGTTAAGGCCCTGTGCCTTTTTGAATTGCTTCTCAAGGTTCGCAATTTTCACTGTGGTCAGATCGAGGTCATTAGCATCAAGGGGATAACGCCTCTCATTAGGCTGCACCAGGGGTTTGAAAACTCGGGCTTGAGCTAACCCTTCTCGAGGATCTGGACCCTGTAAATCTTCAGTTGGCGGAATTGGGTCAAAGTTCGGCTGGGGTCCCAAAGCTGGATGTGAGGCAGATGCCCCAGATGGGCGCTGCGTTTCAATATTGGTCTCAGCCTGCATGGCAGTTCCCTGATTTGGCGCTGCTATCACGGCCACAAATTCTTCCGAACCCTGTGCCATCACGGGTCTACTGATGATGTGACTGGTGACTGTCGGATCAGATGAACCAATGAGCCCTGTCTGGCCCTTCTTTGCCTTGCCTCAGCGAAAGAACACTGGTTGCCCTTGAATTGAATCTCTGACTTAACAAAGTCTATCAGCACTAGTCCAATGTACCCGGGGGATTTCGGAGCCTTCTGAAGCTATGGTTCCAGGACTACCTAGCAAAAGAGAAAACATGCAGCATCTCAGCCTGATGTTTACCAAAACAGATACGGGCCTAGCAGGATGACTGTGCCCTCTACTGAATTCTGCCCCAAATTCTGCCTCAAAACTGAATCTGATACCCGCAGATAACTGATTCCTAAAATACCGATACTGGTGCCCGCAGGCCCGATGCCCAAACTTGCAAACTGATACATGCATTCCTGTAGAGACGCACTCTAAAAGCACAAAACAGATAAGTGAGAGCCAAACATCCCTATGTTGGGGTAGGGTTTCCTTGTCCTATTTTGTCAGGAGTTAGGGTTTCACTACACACGTAGCGGTTTCAAACAACCTATATCGGGTAAGCAACCTGTCCTAGTTTGGAATGGTCACTATGGATTTCGATATGCACTAGGTCGGAATGGTCAAAAGGGTGCCCCGATAAAACCGGGGTTTGTGTTCCCATGCTGTCAGAGCCCAGAGCCGATCAGCCTTATGGTCATGCCTTGACAAGACAAGCCTCCGGCAAATCGTTCGGGAATGGCATATGGCAAACACGGTGTCCTAGGCGCACCAATGCAAATGAAATGCAAAGAAACACACAAGTGTAATCAAAACCAGATATCATGAGTTTGAGTCAAGTTCTCTAAATCCCCAGCAGAGTCGCCAGAAACTGTAGACATCCCCGAACGCATCCCGGGCGAAAGGGAGTGCGAGTCCCCCCCGTTCTGGTTCGATATTGGGTCACCACAGTTCGAAGGACTCAAATGTCACGGTTCTTAATCTTGAACCAAAGAGTCCAAATCTGGCAAATCGTTTTGAAAACAGATTTTTTGAAAGAAGTGCCAAACATGGACTGCTTCGCCAGATACAGAGTCGCCACCTAAATATTTTATTTTCTGGAAATTTAGGAAACCCTGACTCGGTGCCAAAGGCCACGTGTCCGTCATCACCAAAGTTGCCTGGCTCGGGAACTTGGGTACGATTGGGGAAGGTCACTTCGTGAGCACCCCCGCTCGCCCGGTCAAAGACCGGCCTCTACTAACCATGATGATATCTATTTTGAAAACATTGTGTGTTCTTATTCCGGTTATTAGCCTAGATTTACTATGTGATGCGCACAGCATACAAGTATAGACTGAGTCGCCTGAATTGGAACAAAACATTTCATGTTTGTTTGTTTGAAAATGGTTTGATGGTGCTACCCGCAGGTAGGCTAAGACGTGGATTTGCCACCCTCAGGTGGGCTTAGAAAACATGATTTTGCCACTATCTAGTGGGCTTAAAACAAACAATCAATGCATTGTCCCAATTCAAATAACCCAACCTTCACCCACAGGCATTCAAGGCAGTTATATCACATAAGCACATAGCTTCATGACAAGCATGCTATTCATGGCAGCACTCACACGCATGCAAGGATGCTAAAGCATAAAACTCACCGAGCACTCCAAGCCAAAACAGAAGCTGATTAGAAATCATGCATGATCCTAATTATACAGAAATGCCTATGCAACATATGCAAAGATGCAACTATAGCAGGCTCGGCTATTCTAAACATGGCATATGGAATGCTACAGCTATCAAGTATTCAACTTGGAATTGAAATACAAATGCAGTTTGCATGATGCGCCGAGCCCGGTGCGTGCAAAACAGATGAATGATGCAAAAATGCTGTCATACTGTATGCTAATTGAAATATGCCCTATATCTAACCATCATAAGCGGGTAAATAAAAGGGAAGAAAGACGTGGGGTTGGAAGACAGACATCACACTCACCACACTTATTACAATTATGCCCTCGCGCAGAGGGTCCGAATAAATAATACAGTCCCGAATGAAAGAATAATACAGTCCGAAAATATAGTCCAAATAATATACAAATTCCTAATTAATTAACAAATTAAAGAAGAAAGCGGTAAACTGGCATGCAAGCCAGGGACTGCCTTGACTCCGCTCCAGATAATGAAGTGATGCATGTTTTGGGCTGTTTTGCGCGCAGAAATCCATGGGACGCCCAATTTAGCCTCTGTTTGCAATGTTTCTCGAAATGCGTGCCAGACTCCGAAAAGTTGCTGATTCTTCATTTTGCTGCAACAGAGAGCAGAGAAAAGGGGCATAGCAATGTATTTTCACAAATATATGCATGCCTCGATCCTCGTGCCACCAATCACGCATCTCGATGCGTGATGGCCGAGGAGCCGAATTGCACAACTCAATATAGGACGAATGCATATGAACACTACAACAAAACCTAACTCCATCATGGATAATCCGGAGTGTCGGTGACTGGGGAATTGAGACTCGTTCCATCGCTCGGAGTACGAACGTGCCTCGTTTCCCGTGCCGGGCTAACTCCTATCCCGAACACGATGCAATATGCATGATATGCATGAAATTCAGCTAATATGCAATCCTAACATACACAATGTCATGGAATGGCATACACGCTATACGAGGTAATACACAACCGGACATACACAATGCTATGGGTGAAATGGCATACGCAATGCAATAAAGGCTTACACCAACATGAGAGAGCCTCGGCCACACTCACATAGGAGGCCATCAGATGAAAACAAGACACCTCGCACTGAAATGCCACTCTAATGAGACACAGCAAAGACATGGAATATGATATGCTAACATGCAAAAATCAGTGGCAAAACGAGGGGCAAAACAGCCCCTAATCATGGCGAAATAATACCCGATGTATGTATGAAATGATCCCGAAATGCGAAGATAAGTGCACAAAATGGCTTGTAGCTATACCATACATGCATAATTGATACATGACATGAAAAGGCAGAAGCAAGGCAGCCCCGAGACAAGCATTTTTACAGTACAAATCATGGCCAAACAGCAATCATAAGTAGGGCTAGCACGGCATACAAAAATGGCTCCGCAAAGGAGGCTATGAAACAAGTGGTAGATTCAAAGCCCAAATGGAAAAATACCCTTCTACAACACTTAAGAGGGACTAAAAATATGAACATTTACAGTAGATGAGAAGCCTCAAATCAGTATGAAAACATGCTCAAAATGCAATGCAAGAAATAGGCCAACAAGAGGCTATAACATGAAGTATACAAAGCATTCACTAAACAAGCAAGGACCCTTAATGAAACATGCCAGGAAGGTCAAAATATGGCCATTTTTAGTTCTGATGATGAGCCGAAGCAGAAGCTAGATAAGCCTAAAAAGCATGCAAAAATGGGGGCCAAAGAGGGGTATAATGGTAAGTACAACATGGAGGCCCCCAAAAGTGGTGATACCTTCTACAATGTTGTAGAGGGACTCAAAATAAGCCTACTCACAGTTCATGACACACTCCAAAACAATTTACATATAGGCCAAACAAATCATGCAAATTTACGGTAAATAGGAGGGATTATGAAGTAAGTGCAAGATAGGGGGCCCAAAAAGGGTTGAGCCCTTCTTAAATGTTGAATAGGGGCTCAAAATAGGCCCACTTACAGTTTACATTATGCTCGAAAACAGATCACACATGGGCTAGAAATTTCATGCAAAAATGTGACATACCAAGGGGTATTGAAGCAAGTACCAAATGGAGGGCTCAAACAGTGTTGAGCCCTTGATCAAACATGAAGAATGGCTCAAAAAAGGCCTAGTTTCAGTTAGGGTCGGAGCCCAAAACAGTAAGAAAATAGGCTAGAAAAATGGTGCAAAAATGAGCTAAAAGAGGGGAAATGTGAACTTACCCTTGAAGACTATTCTTTGCTGCCTTTAGGACCAAGGGATGTTGCTTCTAAGCCTCTGAAAAACCTCTCCTTGCTGCTGGAATGGAGTGGTGGTGGTGGTGCTTGGTAGTGATTGAAGAAAAGGGGTAGAAACTTAGGGATTTTGAGAGAAAATGAGAGAGAAATAGAGAGAGATGTATGCAAGCCCTTAGGGAAATTTTTGTAACCCTAAAACCAGTCTTGGAGGCTGGTTATAAAGGCAAGAGGAGAGGATCAAAAGTGAGGGAAATGACACCAAGTTTCCCTCCTAAAGCTCTCCCCCGGATGAGATATTTTTGGGGGAAAACAGCTATACAACTGTAAAGTGCACATTGAGGGGATCATGGCCGGCTAGGTATTTTTGTTGCAGGTGGCAGGCCGGCCACCCCCTATGGCCGGCCGGCCAAGGGTCAAAAAGTTCAAGAAGATTTTCTGGCCGGCCATAGGAGAAAGATGTCCTCCATGTCTCCTCACACAACCCTGTGGTTGGAAATTGGCAACTCTAAAACAGGAGAGAGAATAGGCCACTTTTAGAAAGGGTTCAAAAGTGAAAGATGGAATTAATGGCCGGCCATAGACTTTTAGGGTCCTCCCATGTGTGTACAACACAAATATGTGGTTTGGGCTTGAAGAAAAGCTCCTAGGGTGGTCAATATTAGCTCGGAAGTGAGAAAAACGGGCGTCGGAGGGCGCCGGAAGAGCATAACTGATTGCTGAGACAATTGCTGGCCTCCCACCCTGCAGTGACCTTCCTGGTGATAAAACGAGGTACCTGTCAAAAATGAACGAAAACCGATGCAAAACAAATGCTCGGGGGCCAAAACACGCAGTTCGGGGTCCCGAAAATAGGCTGTTAAGCACCGAAAGTGGTATTCGACCACGAAGTGGGTCTCTCAGGCCTCAGTGTCCCTCAAAAGGGAGTAAATGAGATGTATGCCAAAAACCGGAGAAATCGAAGATGGTTAGACGGTCCCGAACTGAGGCACACGGCCTGACGGCTCCGAAAACCGGGAACCGGGCTCCGAAATGGGCAAAATGGCCTACGGCCACGAAATATAGCCCACAGCCACTGAGAGATGGTCTACGGGACCTCTCCCTCCCTTCAGGAAAAGAAACAGAGAAAACCGAGTCTGGTTCGCAAACCGAGACAAGGTACAGAAGAGGGTTCGGAAGTCCGGAGGCAGGGCTCACGCGCCGCGACTCTGAGACTTCTGAACGAGCACAGTATGCAACATCACCGAGCGCTCAATCGGTGACGTCTGAGTCTTAAGGTCGGTCAAAAATGGGGTGTCTACAGCAAGGAAGCTTGCAAACAACCCAAGCATGCAACAAGTATACATTAATGTCATGCAATGCAACTAATTAAACATCATGCAATGTCTCAATTTGCAAACTCGGCGCAATACGAACATGCAAATGCCATGAAAGCAAACGTGCTCCATGGGCTTAAACCAAAAGGGCAGACCTCAGCCATGCCCTAATCAGTGGCCAAAATACCCAAATCAAGGGACCAAAAGGGGAGGCATGCACACACATACATCGGTCCATAAGCTAGACCACAATGCACAATATTCAAACATGAGCAAGATGGGATAAACATGAGAATATGACGATGCAATAAGCTCTAAAATCATGTCAATAATGATGCCAAATCATGCACGTAAGATAAGCATAGCATGCTAATGGACTTAAAGCTCAAAGCTAGCCAAGGTACTTGAACTATGGCCATATCAACCAAGCCCCGAAGGGCCAAGGTGACCCAAAACAGTCCCAAGACAGGCCAAGACAAGGCTAGAAATGCAAGGGATGTGGTCAAATCATGCTAGAAAGGTGAGCACATAACAAGGTGCATACAAGGCCAAAATGGGGGAATTGCACTACACCCATTACAACCAAACATGGCATGGCTCAATCAAGGGAAATCAGAGCTATAATATGCCAAAACAAACCCCAAAACCCAATGAGATGGCATCCCAAAGACTTAAACATGGAGACAAACACAATGACCCAAACATGGAGCATAAAACACTAACTCTTCAAAGCCTTGAAAGGATGACAAATGCAAGCATACAAGCATGAAACACGGACTGAAATACTATAACAAGTGATACTAAATCACTGGAATGGCCTAAATAAAGCATGCTAATGACTCACACATCCAAAGCTAACAAGCTAGAATGCATGGTGGCTATACAAAGCATGGCAAGCATGATCAAGACAACCCCAAACAGAGCTTAAGCATGGTGAAACAAGGCTAAAGAACTTCTCAAAGTTAAGTTAGAACATGTAAGCATGATGGTCAAAATGCAAGAGGCATGTTATGCAAACATGCAAGGTTATTCTACAAGTATGTGAAGCATGCAAGATGACATCAAACCAACATGAAATAGACTTAAGGTAGGCCCTAAAAACTACTAAAAAGTGCTGAAATAGAACCAAGACATGTTAAGTAAACATGCTACTCTTATAAGCCAACAACACAAGTAAATGAGACACAAAAGGAGGGGGGTGTCCCTCCCCTATACAAGACCTCAAAACCACTTCTCCACCACTGAAAATCCTCTGGATTTCAGTGGTGAGAAGGCCAAAACAAAAGGGTTTCAAAACCCAAAGAGGAAGGCATAAAAAAGAGGCCAAACAAGGCCTAAGAGGGGGTATACAACCCCCAACACAAAAGTGACCTTAATGAAACATCTCAAGCATGAAAATACAGAACTTTTTTCAATAGGACACTAAGCTTGAAACAACATGCAAGTATATGTAAAAGCTAAAGCAAAAATGGGGAATAAAAGACTAGTTTCTTACCCTTGAAGAACACTTCAAGAACACCAACTCCAGCACCTCCTTCTGACCAAAACCAACTCAAAAACTCTGAAATCAACCCCTCAGTAACCAAAGTATAGTGTAACACTAGGTGCCTTAGTGCAAAAATATGAACAAAACACCCTTTAGAACACTATTACACATACAACTATAGAGAGAGAAGATATAGAGAGAGAGTGCTATATCTAACTTGTATATCAGATGGTTCAACCCCTGGAAAGGGAGGGGAGGCCCTCCTTTTATAGAAAATCAACTTTGCCAAGCTTCCAAGAGAAGCTAAACAAGGATGAAATCCCTCCATACACGTGTATGGAGGGCAGAGTCTATGCTCGCCAACTGGCACAGCTGGCATGCACAATGCCTGAAAAAGGCAAAGAAAAGGGATCGGCCAGAAAAAGTGGCCGATCGACCAAATCAGTGGCCGATCGACCAAATCAATGGCCGACCGACCAACCATAGTGCCGATCGGCCAACACTCTCGGCCGATAGAAAGAAAAAGGGGCTGATGGCCTCATGCCATGGCCGGTGGGGTGAGGGGATGGCAAACAAGCCACCCTCTTCCCTAAGAAGCAAAAATACAGGTGTTTGGTCCACAACCAAGCACAAAACAGACAAATTGAGAGATCTTGAGGCAAGGCGAGCGGCCGAGACCTCCGGGAACTCAAAACGAACACAAACATGGATGATCATCGAGTGTTCAAACGATGACGTCCAAGTCTTGAGGACGGTCAAAAATTGGGTGCCTACACATAGTATATACACTCATTCGCAAGGGTTTTTGTAGTCTATAGTTAATCCTCTTAATAGATGCTGATACACTCAGACACAGTGTTGCCAGAAAATAGCTATCTATGTTTTGGAGATGAGATTTCAGAACATCATACACTTTCATTCCCAATAAGTGTACTTAGCGATCCAAAACAATTTCCTATTTATTTTGTTGACATTTTTTTTTTGTTGACATTTTTCTTAAGAATTTCCAAATAGGTGTGTACCTAATCTTTTATCTCCTAAACACACATTAATGTGTACTTTTTTTGGAGAAAAAATGATGAAATAAAATTACAGAACGGGGAATTTGGGTGGGACAAAATATACATAAAAAGGTTGTAACGCTCTAATATTTTGATCAAAGAACACTTGTTACCAAAATGAATTTCAGCACCATACTAACCTAGGATATACCTCGGACGTAGACAGGTATTCTAGAGCTAATAATTTTTGGAAAATGGCATTTCAAGGGTTTCAGTTTTAGCTACTCAGTATGATATCATTAAATTTTCCCAAATTGACTTCAAAACACGAAATTGTAGGGTTTCACCAAAAGAAATTTTATAAATGCGGGTGCTAATCTGGGTCGGAGAGATGTATTCAGTAGAGATAAAGATGAAATGGCAACCAAAGAGAGACATCATGTCCTTGAAAAAATCCTACCAGCAAATATAAGAAGATCAGCAGACACCTATTTCATAGTAGCCGCACTCATAGCAACAGAACATTCACTACTAGTTTCACCGTGCCAGGTGGCTATAATGCCCGCCAAGGCTTTGACCATGGGACGACAATTCTAGCCAGAACAACAACTTTCAAAGCATTTGTCATAACAGATTTTATGGCCATGATATTTTCGACCACTGCCATGTTAATTTACTTCGTCGTGGCTGGTGGTTCAGATAGAGATAAGCTTCTCAAACACTATGCCTCGGCTTACTATCTCATTGTCATTGTCGTGGGAGCAATGGTGCTTGCATTCATTACAGGGATGTATGCGGTGCTAGAGCATTCATTAGGCCTTGCGATTGCCTTGTGTGTTACCGATTGCCTCTCTTTTCCTGTTAATTATTTCTTACTCAGGAAGGCATGGTGTGAATCGCGCAACTCTTGAAAGAATCTAGTGTATAGTTTTTTATTATTGCTGTAAATTAGATTTGAATTTTTTTGTTTGGCTTCTGAGAAAACCTTTGTCTTCATGGTTGTTAAACAGATTCGCAATACATATAGCACTGGGCATGAAGGCACATACAAGTCCAAAGGTTACAAGTACTTTGAAAACAATAAGAGTATTTTAGTAACAGCTATGTCACGTGAACGAAATGACGTGATGTGTATGTGACTCACTAATTATATATGTAGTGAAAGTGGAACCGAAATTTGAGTTGACCAAACACTCAATACCATAAGTCGAGCACAAAGGTTACGAGTTTTTTTAAAACAGTAAGAGTATTTTAGGAACTGGCTTCCCGCCCTACATAGTTACATTAGTTTATCAATTTTTAATAAGGGTCATGCTAGGTTTCATGAAAATTTTCATGAAAATCATCATGAAAATTCATCTGCACCGTTGGATCATGAGATCATATCTGATCTAACGGTACAGACAGTTTTCATGATAGTTTTCCTTAAAAGTTTTCCTTAAACCTAGCATTTCCCGTTTAATAAATAAGGCTTTGTTTAGCATAAAAAGTCTAATCATTTTATTTTTCTCTTACAAAAGTTAAAAATCAAAAAACTTATCTCAAACGAGACTTTTTAACTCTAGGTTATAATAGTCAAAAAGTCAACCGGCTTAGTCTTGTAAAAGCATAATTATTAATTTCATATTTACGTGCTATAATTTGTTTTATTATTAAAAAGCACTTGTAACCAAAAAGCCTTTTTTTATATATAATAAAAAAAAAATTCATGTAACTTCCCTTAGATTTGATTATTTTAATAACGAGTTATTTGATTGGTAATAATTTATAATTTTCTGAGCAAATTACACTAACGATTCCTGTAATTTTAGGCTTGTGCCAATTTGGTCTTTAATTTTTTAATTGTGATACATTTGATCTTAAACTGTGAATCTCGTTTCAAATAAAGACAATCAAAGACATTGTTGCTCAATTTCAACGGCAAAGTCATCAATTTGATAAAATATAAACTAGTTTGACAAAAATAAATGTCAAATTTTTTTTTGAATTTTTAAAAATTATTTTACCCACCAAAGATAAAATTATATAAAAATGATGAATCTTTTACATTTTTATTATTTTATTTTATTAACAAATTAATTTTTAGTATGTGTTTGGATAATAATCATGTGATAGGGTGGTTGTTTTTGTTGATATTTTTGGATGATTATCATGTAAATTGTAATAGATGGTTGTATTTGTTATTCACAAATATTTTTGGATGGTTATCATGTAATAGATGGTTATTAGGCTTTTAATGTGTAATCAATATGTTTAATATATGAAAAAATTTTAGTTTTGAATTTTTTGATTTAATAGATTAGTTTAATAATGACATCAAAATTATCATCACATTTGACTTTTGAAAAAATAGAAACTAATTTTAAAAAATAAATAAATATAAAAATTTATTTTAAAAAATTATTTCTACCCTCCCAAAAGATAAAATTATATAAAAATGATGTGGCTTTATTTTTTTTTTACCAATTTAATTTTTAGTTTCTTAAAAAAATTTCTAAAAATAGATTCTAACAGAATTTTGTAACCAATAAAATTCTAACATTATTCGTTAAAAAAATGTCATTACATTTTAAACAACATACAAGTTAACCAATTCAAAATAAGTTGTATTACAACTTTACCCTTGAAATGAATCGTTTGCAAATGAAACATCTTTGATTGTCTTTGTTTGAAATAAGATTCAAAATTTAGAGTCAAATGTATCATAATTAAAAAGTTAAGAATTAAAATGACATAAAACCCAAACTACAGAGATTATTAGTGTAATTCGTCCAAATTTTATTTGAAGCTTTTAATATGGGTCTTTGGGTTGGGCCTATAAGTCTGGCTTTATGTTGGGCTGCCCTTATGGGTCCTATGGTTCAAGTCCAACTTATATATTTTAAGGCTGGGTCAAAGTCGACCAAGTAAAACCAGTTGGGCCGGGTCGAACCCCACATGGAATGTGGTCTTTGGACTTTTTGATGAGGTTAGGCTTTTTGGTTTGATTTTTTAAAAATTGATTTTAGATAAAATTTTTCTTAAATTTTAGTAAAAAAAATTTCTTAGATGTTCTATAAAGAGTTTTAAAAAAATTACTAAAATATGAACAAAGTTCACTAAAGATGAAAAATAAACATATTTTATTATTTTTATTTTCACCCTATTGTAATTATAAATTATTTTTCATTATATTATATCATTTTCCCTAATTTTTTTGAAAGTGGTATTAGAGAGTAGCGGTAGTGGCCTTGGTGGGGAAAGGTATGGCTGGATGGCAAGTGGATGCAAAGTCCGGAGACAGAAAGAATATGAGGGGTTAAAATAGAAAAGTGGAGATTCCATGATTTTTGTTATTATTTTTCGAACTTCCATCATTGTTGTAAAATGTAGTTATAATATATTTTCTAAAAAAATACCACTTAGCGGTATTTTCATAAAAAAAATTATAAATTGATGAAAAAAATTTAAACTTCACGTATTGATATTTACAAAATTTATTAGTAATTTATAATTATTTTTCAAAATATACACTGAATTATTATTTTCTTCTTCTTCTAATATTATTTTATATATACATATATTTTCTTAACTCTCTTTTATAAAAAGAAATTATGTATTGGAAGCCAAGAAGTTATTAGTCGGTTTTGGGATATCGTCACATGATATTTCAATGGTGTTTTGATTGGAACAGGAGATGGAGTCTATAAATTTATATTGAGTAATTGAAGAATATGAAACGATATAAAAATTTGGTAAGAGATATCGTCACATGACGTCTTAGGAGTACTAAATAATTTTTCACGAAAGACAATGGGGACAAATAATATTTGAACTTTTTGAGTAATTATTCCATGTTCACGGATTGACGACTACATGACACTGACAAACACAAAAACAAATATTTATAATTTTGCCACACAAGCTGTAATAATTACTTTTCGTAGAGCATAAAACACGTAAGTTATGCATTTTTTTTTTCATATGAAAATGAGACAAGAAGTTAAGAGTTATACAGAACAAAACAAACATAGGAGGTAATCAGTCCCTCCTCGAGCTAGCAAAAACCATGTTTGCAATTAGAAAAGAAAAAACAGAGCTTGGTGGATCTTTTATGAAAACAAGGTGCTCTATTTGATTGACCCCAATGTTTGCCAGTGCATCTGCACATTGATTTGCTTCACTTGGAATATATTGAATGCTGCAATTGCATCTTTTTAGCATGAAATTTGCATCCTCAATCACTGCTCTGTATGGCCAACACATGCGTTGTTAATTAAAAGAAGGGAATGTTATATTCTGTTCTACAAAAACAAAAGCGTAATACTATATGCACCAACCAACTAGTGTACTAATTGATGATGTGGCATAATTTAAGATGTTTTTTGTATTTGTAATTTGTATAATGAGTGTGGTCAATAATAATATCATAATTAGTGTTGGTACACTAGTTAGTAAACCGATTGGTGCATGTAGCACCACTCAAAACAAAATATTAGTATATGAGAAACATAAAATAATAGAAAAAAGGTTAACGCTAGACTCTTATTCTAGATTGTGTTAAACTCTTTTGTTTTCTAAAACTAATTGAGTAATTTTTTTGTTTTCTTATGAATTTTTGAAAAAAAAAGGTTATCTATAATAAGAACTGATTAGTTAAAAAATTACTAAAAACTGAAAAAATAGTAAATAATCGTTGAATGAAACAGTAGTTTTTTTTTCCATTTGGCGAAAAAAATAGTTGAATGAAAATGAGTTTGTTTGTGTTAAGATGAATTTATGATCAATAATTCAATTTGAGAAAAGAGTAAATAATAGATTTTGTGTTAAATCTTATGGTCTACTCGATAATTAAAATATTTACATTGCTTGCTTAAGAGAAGAGAGAGGAACCAGACATGAAAAGTGTATTAAAGATATAAATAATAAAATTACTCAATTAAGGCCATTGAGGAAGTAACTTATTCACGGCTCGGTTGTGAATAATGAAAAAAGTTTGTTTATGTTGACTTTTTTAATTTTTTTACTTTTTGTGAGAAAAAAAGGCAATAATTATGATTTAGATGTGATTTTTTATCTTATTGACTTATTTAGCTTATTTTATTTTTTAGCCCCAACTAAATAGCCAAACGAAGCCTTAGTGTTTTTTTTTTCTTTTTTTGGGTCTTTGTTTCCAGTGGTCTGGAACTTTTTTGGACTTTTATTTTTATTTATTTTTGAAAGGATTGGGAAATTAGTTGAAGCCAAAAACAAACAAAAAAAAATTTGAAATTATAAAAAGTTTATTTTGATTTATCAACAATGACATGACAAATTACGTAACAACTTTTAATTGTCATAAATTCAACTATTTAAAACTCAACCTTGCTGTTATTGAGTGAATTTAAAATTTAAAATTATAAATTCTTAAAATTCTTTAAAAGAAAATAAAAGGTTAACCAAAAATTTATGACAATCAAAGGATAATAAACTCCTATCCATAATTAGTTTAAAAACAAAAAAAAACAAAAAAAACAATTCAAAAGATTTAAATGATAGATTATGTGTTAACTTTTGATGGTCATATTTAAAACTCAATTCTATTGTTATATACTTTACAAATTTAAAATTGTAAGTTACTAACATTCCTTTTAAAAAAATTAATAAAAAAAGGGCAAAAGTCAACCAAAAGCAAATATTTTAAATTTATTCATAAATATTTTAATTTTTAAGTATTTTTGGATTAAAATATGAAGAAAAATTACTAAAAAAATATGAGAACAAAAACTAAAAAATAATTTCCAAAATTAAACCAAAATATTGAGGGTTGTTTTGATTGACTTTTTATTATTTTCTTAAGGAATTTTAGAAACAGAAAATTGGTCTAAGATCCTTCCTCTACTTTTGATAGGAGGGGAGGTCCAAAATAATATGTTTTGATGGCTAAGGTCCCTCAAGTTTATTTTAGGTTATAAAGTACCTAATTTACCCTTCTTTTATAACATAAATTTGTTTGAATATTATATTGTTGACTTCACGGTGGATATTTTGGAAATTGACTTCGCGTGGAGATTTCGTCGGAGATTTCAGTGGAGTTGACGAGAAATTTGTTTGACTGTTATATTGGTGAGTTCATGGTGGAGATTTAGAAAACTGACTTCGCGGTGGTGATTTCGTCGGAGATTTCAGTGGAGTTGACGAGAAAGACTGCTACGATCTTGTAGGTGTTACAGTGGAGTTGAATCAGGTATGTTTTCGATGTAGATTTCAGTGGAGTTGACGAGAAAGATTGCTACGATCGCGTAGGTTTTTCAGTGCAGTTGAATCAGGTATGTTTTCGATGGAGATTCCACATGGATTTTGATTTTTGTTTTGAATTTTTGTTTAGAGAGAAGCTAGCTTGATAGAGTTGATTTTTATTTTTGGAATTAATTTTTCATTCTATGTTTTTTGATCAATTTCAAAGAGTGTTGACAGTGTAGTTGATTTTGATGTTTAGAGTTCATTTTTCGTGCTTTGTTTTTCATCAACATGTTGATCAATGATAAGTTTTGTTCTATATTTTTTCAAACCAAAGAATTTTTGTTAAACCAGAAAAAATTCATTCTCTGCACTTTTGTTGGTGTAGTCTAGAGAAAATTGTAAGTTTGTTATTATAATCCAACGAAAATTACAGAGAAAATTATAAGTTCATATGGACATATTATTAGAAGTTTCTAATGCAGATAGAATCTGAGAAAGTGAATGTAAGTTCATAAATTTATCTAGACTTTTATTTGTAGTTCAGAGAAAATTATAAGTTTGTTACTCACTTTCATTTGTTGTAGTTCAGAGAAAATTATATGTTTGTAGAAAGTGAATATAAGTTTTTGTTTCTCTGAGCAAAAGTTATTTTTTGTGTTTTTTCTTTCAGTTTAGATGGGCAATGCAGTGTTTTTTCTTTCAGTTTGTAAATGTCTCTGGACTTTTATTTGAGTCCAGATAAAATTATAAGGTTGTTATTATAATCCAGAGAAAATTATAATTTGTAGAAATTTCTCTGGACTTTTATGTTGTTCTTGTGAAGTGTTTTTATGTTGAACAAATTATTTTTCTTGTTTTTTCTTTCAATTTCGATGGACAGTGTAGTGTTGTTGTTGTGCAAATATGGGAATGATACTATTGTCATTAATGTTTCATGTGAATTGAATTTTGATGAATGGGTTGGCATTTTGTGTAAAACATGGGAGAATTTGAAACCTGAGACTATGTGTATTTCATATTCTATTGTGGGCCATCCGAATTGTATGGTTCGAAATAATATTGATTTTCTGAATATGTTGAGGGTTATTTGTGCACGTGGTGTTGATATAGTTGATGTTTCAGTTAGTAGGTGTAGTACTTCTGATGAAGAGGATGAAGTGGGGTCTAATTAGGTAGATGTTGTGGATGGTGAATGTGATAGGCTGGTGGATATTGAAAGGAATTCACTCTCTAAGTTTTGTTCTCACCAAGAAAAGGTGTTATTGTCAGCTGGTTGGTGAAATAATATTACGAGTGTTGGACAAAAGTTTGAGGGTGGTGTGGTTAAGTTCCGTACTTTTTTATGCAAGTATGCTATTGAGGTTGGTTTTCAGTTTACGTATGTTAAAAATGACAAGCTGAGGGTTACGGCAGAAAGTGCATATAAGGAATCAAGGGGATGTATGTGGCGTGTACATGCTTCAGTTGAAAAAACAAATGGGTTCTTCTATATAAGGACTTTGAACAATGAACATACGTATTGTGTGACGGTTCGTACGAGTAAACATGCTAGGATGACTTCCAGCTTAGTTTCTGGGCTGATACTTGAAGAGGTAAGTGCAAAACCTTTAACTCGTCCAGTGGATGTTGTCAAATAAATGAAAGACAAGTATGAGGTCTCAATCAGTTATAACCGTGGTTGGTTGGGGGTTGAAAAAGAAAAATGTAGTACATATGGGGATTCTTGTTTGTTATTCGATCAATTACGGTGGTATTTTGATGAGGCATTGAAGAGCAATCCAGGTAGTCGTTTTGAGTTAGATTTTGAAGATAACAAGCATTTCAAAAGAGTGTTTGTGGCTTTTCATGCATGCATTGCTGGTTTCAAATATTGTCGGTCATTGTTTTTTCTTGATGAAACATTTTTGAAAGGACGATACAAAGGAGTTATGCTTGCTACAACGGGGAAAGATGGGAATGAAGGTAATTGTAAATATATCTAATTTTATCTAAGTATGTGAATTTTCTATACATGTAGGAATTAAGTGAATGTGATTTTTCTCTGACACTTTGAATTTTCTCTGGTTTTGGCCACTGTGTGGATTTTCCATAGTTATGGCCACTGTGAGAATTTTCACTGGATTTTGGTCAGTGTGTGAATTTTCTCTGAATGTTGTCATTGTGTGAATTGTATCTGTAGTTGGTCACTAAGTGAATTTTCTTTAGATATTCTGATTGTGTGAATTTTCTCTGTAGTTGGTCACTAAGTTAATTTTCTCTGGATGTTGCCAATGTGTGAATTTTCTCTGGAGTTGGGCACTAAGTGAATTTTCGCTGGATGTTGGCAGTGTCAAATTTCTCTAATTGTTTATTGTTTTAATTTTCTCTACATGTGTATATCTAATATGCTTGTTCCTATTTGTTTTGTAGGTTTTTTTCCTATAGCTTTTGCTGTTGTTGATGCTGAGAATAAAGACAATTGGTGCTAGTTTCTTAAACATTTATGTGGAGTATTGGGATCAGAAAGGGTGATAAGTTTCATATCAGATCGACATTGTGGTATTGTGGAAGGAATTGCTAGGTTTTTCCCTAACTGCTTTCATGGATTTTGTCATGAATATCTAAAGAGAAATTTGAGGGATAAGTTGTCATGTGGAAACACAAATTTGGTTAGGGAGACGATTGTGTCCAAGTTTTCAGAATGTGCATATGCGCCAACAAAGGCATCATTTCATTTCAAGTTAAATGAATTAAAAAGTGAGGGAGGAGACATTGTGAGTGTTTTCTTGAGAAGTTTACCATATGAAAATTGGAGTGAGTGATGCATATTTTGCGGGAAACGTTATGGTGAGATGTATTCAAATGTTGCTGAGTCATTCAATTCATGGATACGAGAAGCTCGGCACTTGCCAATAACAAATTGGTGGGTGGACATGATACGGTTGCAAATCATGAATATGAGGTTGATAGGAGGCTGCTCTCTAGTAAATGGAATAAAGTTCTGTGTCCTCGTATGGATAGTGTATTGGAGAAGTCTTTTTTGGATGGGAGGACATGGAATGTGAGTTTATCATCTGATAATGTCTTTGAAGTGCATTGTTTTCCTTCGGTTATGGTTGATCTTGGGTTGAGAACTTGTTCATGCCGAAAATGGGAAATAAATGGTATCCATGTCAACATGCTGTTGCTGTAATTTTTAGGAGTGGAAATAATTTGAATTCATTTGTTGAACCATTTTTTTATGCTGATATGTATCGTCAAGCATACTCGTTTTCGATTGGCCCAGTTCCAACTGTTGAAAAACCTGTGTGTAGCATTGAAGATGCTATGATTTTACCTCCATTGAGCAAGAGACCAGTTGGGAGGCCGAAGAAGAACATAATTGCTTCTACTAGAGAGTTTAAAAGGGTGATTAAGTGTAGTCGTTGTGAGAGTATTGGTCGCAAGGAAACCTTTGTTAAATAGTTGAAAGTTGAGAATAATACATTTTATTGATTGAATAATACATTTGATGATTACTTTGTGTATTTTGTTTTGTGAAATGTATTTTTTAGACAGTGTATATAATAATATCAATCAAATTCATCCAGAGAAAAATTTTCCAATATCAGTTAAAGTGTGCATTGTGTTTGTTGATATATACTATAGGCAGTGGGTTTGTAATACCTGTCAAATTCATCCAGAGAAATTTTCCTATGGCAGAGAAAATTCTTGTGTATTGTGTTTTGAAGCTTTAAATTCATCCACATAAATTTGACAATGGCAGAGAAAAGTACTCTGTGGATTGTGTTTTTTTGAATTTGATAATTGTTTTGTACTAATACAGTGCATTACAGATTGCATGATCATATAGAGCTTCTTTGGCACGATACGAGTTAAATTTCTTGTGAATTTCTGGTAACTTCATATCAGTCAAATTTAGCCATAGAAGTTTGCCAGTAGAAGAGAAATTTACTATGGGCATTGTTTTTGTTGAAAATGTATTGTGTTTTGTGAGGTCCAATTCATCTAGAGAAATGTCAATAGCATTGAAAAACAATGTGCATTGTGTTTGTTGAAATTTCTCTAAGTTTAAACTAGAGAAATCCAGAGAATTTCTCTGGACTTCACAGAGAAATTCTTATCAGGGAAGAATTTTTCTGGACTCACTTCAAGAAATGTGCACACAGACAGAGCATACACAAAATATTGCACTGAGTACAACCAAGAAACAAAATTAAGCTCTTTTGAAATTTCTCTGAGTTGAGAATTTCTCTGGACCAGGGAAGAATTTATCTAGAATCACTTCAACTCAGAAATTTTTCTCAAAGCCAGAGAAATTTTCCTCACCAACCCAGAGAAATTCCCCCTCTCAAATCACTCAACCCAGAGAAATTCACAACTCAGAAATTCCATTTTCTGTCACCATTTGAATCCGTCAATTTCATCCAGAGAAATTTTCCACTAGCAGAGAAAATTATCTGGGCATTGTGTTTTGAAACTTCAAATTCATCTAGTGAAATTTTCCAGTAACAGAGAAAATTACTGTGCGCTTTGTGTTTTGTTGAGTTTGATGATTGTTTTGTACCAACACAAAGCATTACAGATTACATGATCATATAGGCATCCCCTTGGGACGATACGAGTTAAATTTCTCTATGAATTTCTGGTAATATCATACCAGAGAAATTTCTGCAGACAATTTTCTCTGTGTGGATTGTGTTGACAATCACAATAAAAAAATATATATATATTTAACCATTGATAGGTATGAAATTTATATTAGTCACAAAAAAAAAATGAAATTTACATTAGTCAAAAAAGAATATATACATATATGTCAAGCATCATCATTCCTTCAATGTATGAACAAAAAATTGAATGGTTAATACTGTGTGGATATATACATATATGTGAGACAATTTTCTCTGTGTGGATATGTACATTGTCTTCCTTTCACCAGTTTCACTATTACATTTTTGGTTCTTCTTCTGGAGGTATTTCAATTGGTTCAGTCCATGATCGGCCAATTTCGGTCACAAATCTCTCTATGAGTTCTACCCTCATCAACCTTATGTTTTGTGTGGACAATTTGGAGCTGATAGGTTCATGCTTGCTATGTTGTTTCATTATATAGCAGACAAAGAGGCCACAACCCAGACTGCATACAAATTATAGGTATGGTTAGTTTTAAGAAACATGCAAATCAGATTATCTTATTTATAGATGTTGTATGAAATTTACGAATCACTGTCTTATTGTGGAGCATTGTTGACATACTTAAAGTCGTAACTTGTGTTTTGTGAGTTTATCAATTTGAAAGAGGGTTGTGATTGAGCCTCTCTTTCAAGGCAAGCTTTCAAAAAATTCTCCACATAATCTTGCTGCAAAAAAATAATTTTTAAATAACAGAGAAATTTACAGACAAATCAATGGGATTCTATGAAAATTATCATCACATAAACATTATGATGGATCAGAGAAATTTGCACTCGTTACCAATTGTTTTGCATCTTTGACATATTTGTCTTCTGCATCATCCCTCCTTGGCCTTAGGGAGTTGTAGAACCTCCACAAATTGTCTTGTTTGTCCAGGACAAGCAAGGTCCAGTGATTTCCATCTGTTGACTTCTGATTACCCCAGTATTTATTGGAAAATGGAGGAACCTGTAGTTCCTCCATGCTGTTTCAATATGCTTGTCAAATAATGGACTCGAAAAGTTGATTTTCCGTCATCTTGATGAAATTCTATGGTCAGGGAAAATCAAAAAATGGTTATGTTATGAGAAAGTTGAAATGACAGGAATTTAAGAAATATACACATAAAAATTTTATATGCACACAACTAGCCAGAGAAAATTAGACTAGTGACACAACTGGCTTCAAGAAGTATCTTAAGAAGAGAAAATAGTAAGTAAATTCCAGAGAAAATCAAATAAAATAGTAGTAACATACTAAGCTCATGGATGTGAAAAAAAATGAAGTTGATTGTTGTCTTTCTCTCATTTGGTCACCAAAAAGGATCTCTCCATAGCCATCAATGACCTGAAAAATATGATTTATAATTGTAATATTGGTTTATAAAGGCTGATGGAACATTGAATAGAAATTTTGATGAAAGACTTACATTGTTGGAAATTTCTTTTTGCTTTATTAGGTTTCCAATGTCTTCGAAGGTAATGAGATTCAACTCACTTGTCCAAATTAAAGCCCTACAAGATGACAAAGAAGCGATTTAATTGTTGTTAATGCAATATAAGTTTGTAATTTGTTGTTTGTTATCTTTTATTTTGTTTGTTGTACTTACTCAAGTCCAGACACATTTGATATGTGCTGCAAGATGTCTTTTACATGATCTTTTATCAATCTTGAAATCGGTAGAGTTTGTGGAAAGACCCAAGATTTTCTGATGCTTGTAGGTTGAGGCAAGACGTACGCATCAGCATCAAGTACTTCTTTGTCCTTCGTGGTTTGCTCAGTTTGCTTTGCAGCTTGTTTTGAACCTCTAGTCACTTTCGCAACTTTGGGATATTGAAATTCTGGATCGTGCTGCTTTTCCTTCCTTTCTTTTGCCTTTAAATTTTTTATCATTGATGTCGGATCTTTTTTTACTGTAGACAGTGAAAATATCAGTAAAAGTGAAATTTCTCTAAAGTAACAGATGATATTTCAATATGTAAATTTATTTGATTCAATATTTTCCAGTTACCATAGATTTTTGTCTTTTGTTTCGGTTGTTCTTTGTGTGTCATTTGTTCTTGTTGGGTTGTTGGTTGTTGTTCCACTTGCATTCCAACTATACACAGTGAAAATCAAACAAGCCCCAAAAATCAAATAAAAAAATAGATAGAGAAAATCAAACGCGTAGTAAAAATCAATAGAAATAAGCGGCAGAAACTAATGTCTTCAGAGAAATATAACTTCCAGAGAAAATTACCAATGACATAGAAAATTATAATAAATAGAAATTTCTCTGAGTTATGTTGACAAAAGGACATAAC
Organism: Camellia japonica; assembly: GCA_030407325.1. NCBI lineage: Eukaryota > Viridiplantae > Streptophyta > Magnoliopsida > Ericales > Theaceae > Camellia > Camellia japonica. The sequence goes on along the minus strand of JAPPVO010002556.1, from coordinate 5,569 downwards.
TTTTTGTGGCTCAAGATTTTCACTGACCTTGTGGTTGAAGTTGTGTTGGTGTTCGGTATGGTTGTGTTGCTAGTTGTTGGACGGATAGTTCTTGAACTTGTTCATGCAATTTAGCATTTTCAGTTTCAAGCTCCGAAATTGAATACCTCAACTGTTGAATTGTTTTTGTATCGTCTTCTTTTTGAACCTCCAACATCCTTAGTTTCATTTGGATTGTGCTGTCTCTTTCTTGAAGTTCTGAGTTAAGTGATGTCAAGGTTCTTATTGCAATATCCTTTTCAGCAAGTAATTCAATCTAATTTCTCTCTTCTTCTTTTTTAGATTGAGAAAGTGCCTTTAGTCTTTGACATAGATCAGCAATTTGTGCATCCTTTGATTCCTCAGATTCTTGAGGCCGATACATTGTTGAGCCACAAATGCTATCACGTTGTTGGTTTATCGGCTCATTACGTTCTTCTTCGTCACTTTCCTCCTTGTTTTCTTCTTGCTGTTCATCTTCTTCTTCACTGTCTTCTTCTTTCTGTTCATTTTGTTCTTGTTTCTTCTGCTTCTATTTCTTCACTTTCTTCTCTGGCTTCTGCTTCTCCACTGCTTGCTTGATCTTCTTGTCCATTGCTGGCTTCGTATTCTTCTATGTTGCCTTCTGCTTCTTCATTCCCTCCTTCTTCAGATGAATCTTGTAATGTCTCCTTGAATTTGACAATTGCCTTTTTTATTCTTTCTTCGTCTTTTTACCAAGACAGAACTCCTCTGATGGGTTTTTGACTAGCTCCTTGTTATCTATCTGTAACAGGAGGCTCTTTTATTAGAGAAATGTTACAAAATTCACTGAGAGAAAAAATTCAAATAAGGAAAATAAAATTCATCTAAATGATACTAATGGGAAACAAACTTCAGAGAAAATTACAGACAATGAGTTAATTTTATGAGGCAGAGAAAATTATGAAACAAGCAACATAATTTAGATATCAGAGAAAATCAATCAAGGCATATAAGTTAATGTTTAACTATAATTGTGTCAGAGAAATTTGGATTCTAGAGAAAATTCATTAGAATGGCAGAAATAAACAATGTTTATCAAAGATGCAAGGCACATAAGTTATGGGCCAAAGAAAATTACACACAAGGAGAAACAATTTTATGGACTAGAGAAAATTATGAAACAACCAACATAATTCAGATATTAGAGAAAATCAATCAGGGCATATAAGTTAATGTGTTACAATTGTGGTTAGAGAAATTTAGATTGCAGAGAAAATTGATTACAATGGCAGAAATAAACCAGCTGGTACCAAAGAAGAAAACATAAATTGATAGTTCAGAGAAAATTGATCTTAATCAATCAATGCACAAGGAGGGAAACAAAGCAGTGGTCAGAGAATTTTGGAATTTCACTGAGATTTCAGTAGCGATAAAAATCTAACCTGTCGAGGTGCAAGAGAGTGGACTGGTGTCTTCTGCAGCTGTTTCGTCAAGGTTTGCAGGTTCCACTTGGCACATCTTGGGAAGTCAGTTGTGTTACTGTCTTCCGAGTCAATGATATTTGCATGTTCACATAGCCAATACTGTGATGAAAATTAAAGTAATTAAATTTTTCTAAACGCACAAATTTGTAAGTATGATAACTGCAAATTTGAATGGATATTATACTTACCAGCAATGCAATGACACACCCCGTAACTTTTTCTGGAGTTTTGTGCAATGCTATGATAGAATCAATCAATGTTGATGTGATTGCTTCTGGCCAATCATACTGTTTCATTGATTCAAGAGGTTCCACATACTTTATAAAAACCCACCCTATTGAATTCCCACTTGTTGCAAAAAATAGGGTGAGGCACAAGTACAAGGTAACAATGATTGCTACATCTTTGAAGTCAGTTGGTTGCTTGCCTTTCATTGCCTTGACCAAGGCATTTTTAAGAACAGGACCAGTGAGCCTTGTGTCCTTTGGGAATCTTCTCTTTAGAAATGCAGATTTTGGCTTTTTTGAGTATCTTAATGACATGGCTCCTTTACCTCTTTGCAAACCAAAAATCAAGGTTATGTCATTGGTTGTAAAGGTCAAGTTCTTTTTACCAACTGTGAATGCTTTTGTTTTTTCATTGTAACATTGGATTATTGCAACTACATCATCATCAGATTTCCTAGATTTTCTTGGATCCATCCTTCCAGTGGTTAGAGCTTGGATCAAATACCAGAATGGGGTCTTTTGAAGCTCTACAAGTTGGTTTGAATTGAATTTAAGTGTTTGAAAAAAGGAGACAACAGATGAGAGGTTGGATCGGTATTGAATGCTGTAGTGAGCTCTCTTTCTTTGGAGTTTAACAGGTTTTTTCCCCTTGAGCTTGAGTCTTTTGAAGTTGGGGTACTCATCTGGATGCTAGTTGCTTCATCACTTGGACTTGTGTTTTTGGCGAGGAGTTTGTGGTGTTTTGCTGCTGGTTTTTGATCTTAGATCATAAGAAGACTGAGAGAGTTGTTCTTTCTTACTTGGTGTTTCTAGTGTTTTGCTGCTGGTTTTTTTATCTTAGCTCATAAGAAGACTGAGAGAGTTTCTGTTTCTTGTTTGGTGTTTCCAGTGTTTTGCTGCTTTTACGTTTTGCCATTTCTAGATAATGATTAAAACATAAAAATGTCAACATTAAATCCCAGAGAAAATTGAACATGCTAGAGAAAATTGGACATGTCAAAGAAAATTACAGATAAGGGAGAAAATTACAGATAAAAGAAAATTGGAGATGTCAGAGAAAATTACAAATAAGGAAAAATTACAGAAAATTGGACATGCCAGAGAAAATTGGACATTAAAAATTAAATGTCAAAGAAAATCAACAAAGCATCATAAACATGGGAGAGAAATTTTCAATAATTGTTAAAATTACATATAGAAGTAAACATACCAGAGAAAATGAATGATAGAGAAAAGTAAACATGGCAAGCCAAAGAAAATTTACATTCCACAATTAGCAAGATAAAATAAACAAAGTAATGTAAACATGCCACTGAAAATTATACCACATTGAAACCAAGAATTGAACAAAATAAACATACCAGCGAAAAATATACATTCCGGAGAAAATTACACATTCTTGAGGAAATTTCCATTCTAGAGAAAATTTCAATTCATAATATTAAAATGCCAGAGAAATTTATATACACAACCAGAGAAAATTAACCATGATAGAGACACACAAGGGAGGAAAGTGATGTGATGTGGTCAGAGAAAATTATAAATACCAGAGAAACTTAGATAGAGGCAAGAGAGTAATAGACATTCCAGAGAAAAATAAATTTACAAAGCAGAGAAATTCATAGACAAAATCACAGAAACATGTTCAAGAATAAGATCAAAACACAGAGAAATAACTTTTTTTCAAAATACACATGTCAGAGAAAATTCAAAGAAGAAACATTCATTCCAGTCCATAATATTAAAATGCCAAAGAAAATTAAACATGATAGAGACACAAAAGGAGGAAAGTGATGTGATGTGGTCAGAGAAAATTATAAATACCAGAGAAACTTAAACAGAGACAAGAGAGTAATAGACATTCCAGAGAAAGATAGACATTCCAATTAAAAATACATATTACAGAGAAATTTACAGATCATGGAAATTTATAGACAAAATCACATAAACATGTTTAAGAATAAGATGAAAACACAGAAAATTACTTTTTTTCAAAATAAACATGCCAGAGAAAATTGAAAGAAGAAACATACATCAAGCAAAAACAGAGAAAATTCAAATGCCAGAGAATTTACAGATAAAATCACACAAACATGTTCAAGAATAAGTTCAAAACACACAGAAATAACTTTTTTCAAATTCAAGTAGCTTTTTATTACGAAATTGAAACCATAATTTATGGAAGGTTAATATGAAATGCAATTAACTGTGTTTCCAGAGAAAATCTAGTTGTATTGTAGAAAAACTTACCAGAGTTAGGATGAAACTTGAATGACAAGCTGATATGGCTTGAGATGAAGATGTGACGTGACAAAGATGAACTGAGATGACGATGAACAGTGAAAACGGGGTCAGAGAATTTGTGAAAAAGAAATGAGAATGATTTTTGCAGAAGATAACGAAGCTCTAATGTCGATGGTGAAGATGATATTGAAACCCTAATTCTGCTATTCTCTTGTTCGTGAAGATGCTGGATGCTTGGAATGGAACTCAGACATCGGAATGAGTTTCGTTTCTGTGTTGATTTTAGGAAGGGTATTTTGGTCCACAAAATAATTTCAAACGCGCGCCATGTTGTTCAGGGACCTGATGCATCACTATTTTTTTTTGGTGTCCTTTATCCTCTAAATTATTATTATTAGGGACCTTAAAACAAATTCCCCTTTTAAAAACTCATAATTTTAAATTTTAAATTTACTCAATGACATTATTAGTTGGGTTTTAAATGGTTAAGTTTTTGACAATCAAAAGTTTAACACAATCTATCGTCTATCATGTCATTGTAGATAAAATGGGCAAACACATTTTATGATTTCATTTATTATTTTTTTGGCTCCAACTAATTTTGAACCCTTTAAAAAAAATTAAAAAATCAAGAACACTGGAAACAAAGACCAAAACAAATAAAGTCTTTGAAATTAAAAAAAATTAAAAGAAAAAAGAAAAAGAAAAAGCTATAGGACAGTTTTTAAACCATGATAACTAGTTGGGTTGCTTCACAAGTTTTAAGTGGAAAAGGCCAATTGTGAGTAACTGGTGTAATAAGTTGTTTTCTTAGTGGACAACCGTATTATTTACGTTTATTCTCAATAGGATTGGGATTTGTTATCGTGCATATGTTAAGAAATTTTTAAAAAATTATATATTTTGTATGAGTAATATATAATTTTTTTCAAAAGAAATATACTTAATTAGTGCTTAAAATGCAAAAAGAGTAATTTTAAGTGATAGTTGGTTCAATTGTAAATTTGATAGTGTTAAACTATAAATGTGGGTGTTGATTTTTGACTACACCACTAGACGGAGAACTTAGCTTGAGAGCACCGATAGAATATATTAAACCCGAACAACCTGCACAAGAAGATGAGATTCCGGAGGTGGTTCGTCCACCCGGGGGCACTCCGACAATCAAGTCAGTAATCTCTCACAGATACTAAATCAAGTACTTAACTCACAAGTTAAAGCATAAAAAATGCGCCTTAGACCCACTGGGATGCCTTACTTTTATAATGATCAGTGTCCAACTTCCCTTAGAAGTCTTACTTCATAGGGATAAACTCCATAAAAGCTTTATTCTTATCCAGGCTAGAGCCCTCTCTTATCTAGGATTCCTGCTCCCCTATCCGCTTATTTCGGATTCCGGTATCTGTGCAGATAACTTCGGCCTTGCCGAAATCACCTCGGTTACATGACCAGTCCACATGGCACCTCGGCTGACACGTCGGCATCACCTTAGCCATGTGCTGTCATTCGCAAAATATGCCCCCACAACTGCCCCCTAGATTCCATTTACCTTGGCGAACTGAGGTGATGGAATCTACCCCTTTCCTTTACAAGAGAACGTTAGCTACGATTTCCTCTCATCGGAGATCATTT
>JAPPVO010002555.1:0-12768 GCA_030407325.1 Camellia japonica | reverse complement strand
GAAGTAAATTACAGGACCATTAATATAATTTGTGCATATATATATGGGTAAATTACCTGGACTTACCCTATGTTTAAACAAAATATGACAAGTCTCATAATTTTGGTATAATAACATTAAACTTTCTTTTAGTCTAAAAATAGATAAAAAATAATGTAGATGTTGTGAAAATATAAAGATAAATAAGACACAGTATGTATTTCAATAAAAAAAATATGTGACAGTATAATTTTTGATCCATATGATTAGTGAATTACGGATGAAAATAGGAGGTTAACTGTTATGTGAATAAAAACTTTAAAGAAATTTAATATAATTATATCAAATTTGTGAAATTTATTATATTATACGGGAATCTCTCTTAAATCTTTTTGTATATATTCATGTTTTGGGATACGGGAACAGAAAATCAGAATTCATGCATGAAGAAGCCATGGATTGACATTGGTTTGTTATGATGATATGAATAGGTGTGAATTCAGTGGCAAAAATAGGGGGAGATCAAGTAGAGATTAGGGGATATGGGATTGATGCGGTGAAGTTAACCAACTCAATTAGGAGGAAGGTGTGCAAACATGCAAAACTAGAAAGCCTGCAGAAAGGAGAGAATCAGGAGAAGATGAGGCACCACCAGGCAACAACCAGTCGGTGCCTTGGGCTTCACCTCCATATATTCATAACTACCTTAATCCACCGCCACCGTTCTCTACTACCTTTTCCCAGCCAGTTTACGAGACATGCCCACATCCTTGCACCATCTCGTGATCTCATCTGATCTTTTGTGAGATCGATACAAATTCATCACTAGTTGTAATATATGCATTCTGGTTCTTCTTCTCATGTTGTACCAAATCGCAATGGTTGTAAGTTTTGATCTTTTGAACTAAATTCAGTTTTAGCAAGGTTTGTCAAACATGATCTATCTATCAATCTATCTATCTATCTATCAATCTGTCTATCTATATATTAGAAATTGTGGTACATACATCAACAAGCGATAGTTTGTTTAAAGAAATAAGATTGTGAGATGTATGATTGTTTTGAAATCTAAAAACCGAAGCATTTTATTAATTTGAAAAGATGTTCAGTTGACAGATTTTAAAAATAAATGATCATTGAGTTCTGATTTCAAAGAGGCCAATATATCACCATAAGTTCAATCACTCAACTCTTATAAATTCATGCTATAGTAACAGTATCTTCAGAGTAGTAGCTATTTAGATTGAGTTTGTGCTTTGTTCTTTCTTAGATGGGAGGTTGAGTTTGTGTTTGTTCTTTCTTAGATGGGAGGAAGAACTTCTTCGCAACCCCTTCAGCTTGAAGCTATGGTGGCGCTACCTGGTCGCTCGAACCGAATCACCCTTCAACAAACGAGCTGTGATCTACGAACGAGCTCTCAAAGCCCTACCTGGAAGCTACAAGACTATGGCGACTTTATCAATAAATTGATCTGTATCTAAAATACAACTAAATAATAAATGAATATATACTTAGTTAAAGAATATAAATGATAAAGCAGTGATTTTATCCATGATGAATAATTATAAATATTATGTATATCAGTATAGAAGTAAACATAAGAAATAAAAAAGAGTAATTTTTTATTTTTCAATCATCATCAATGTAAAAAAATATTAAAAGGCCAACTAAAAGAATCAATAGTAATAAAAAAAATCAACTAAAAGAGTTAATGCTAAACGAAGGCTTTAGTCTGAATTCTTCCCCCCCCCCCCCCACCCAAAAAAAAAAAAAATGACATCCAATCTGCAAATTAGGTGACCTAAAATATGAACACAGAAGACTCGGAGGTGCTTTCCCTCACTTCATGGAAATTTGCAATTCATCTCTATCCCATACACCCACCCGCCCACCATATTTTTGTGACGTAGTGCTTTATATGCCACTATGTTAACGTTAAAAAAACATTATAAATAAAGACTAAAAAATAAAAAAGTGCTTTATATACCACTATGTTAACGTAAAAAAAATATTATAAATAATTTCATATTGTAATTATGTGTCTCTTAAATCAATTATTAGAATACCGAGTTTGATAGAGTATTTAAAATGTGTATAGCCAAAATATAAAAAGGAACTTTTCAATCAAAATATAACAAAATTTAACTAATTTGAGTCTAGGATAAAAAGTCAGCTTTTGGCTTTTTATCCATTTTGGGTCACATCACCTCTCACATTTTTTACCCACTAAAAGACAAAATAGATTAAAAAAGCCAAAAAATCAAATTTTTACCAACTTTCCGAAACACCACTTAAAATACAGATTGCTCCATATATTTTTAGAAATTACAAACACTTCCTTATCATAATTTAACAGAATTAATACAAAAAATAAAATTTATAACTATTTTCTATATAATTATAAAATTACTTAAATTATTAATTAAAATATATTTCTAATATCATTAATAATTATTAATTTCTAAAATTATTATAACTATTGGTGTGTCCTGCAACTGGTCTGAATTCTTGTTTGCTGCTGGTTCTTGGTCTGTTAGCAAATCCTAGTTGGCAAAGTTTCAACTCTGTCTGTTACACTCTGTTTTGTTGGTCTGTTTATTTTGGTCTGTTGTTGGTTTGTTTTTGTTCTGTTTGATCTAGGATGGTTTTTGGTGTGCATCGGCTGAGTCTTTTTGTTGGCTATTATGTTGCGGTGTTTGGTCTTTTTCTTTTTCTTTTGTTGGTTCTCACCAACTTGGGGGTGTTAGTAAATGATTGGATGAGTTTTTTGGTGTCAACCTAATTGAAATGATTTAACTCATCGTGATGCTTTTGTACTTCCCTCTTCTTTTTTGATGTAGTTTGTTATGTACTTTGTACTTGTTTTCTACATCAATAAAGTTTTTTGCCGATCAAAAAAAAATTATTAATTAAATTGATAATTTATTTGTTACTAATAAAATGAATAATTAGAAAATTGAATGTAATTTCTAAATGATACACAAATAGAGCACTCGATCTTTCTGAACCTAGGAATTCTATGGTTTATCAGCAAATCCACAAATCAATGTCGATTCCACGCGAACTCTACTCGAGTGACAATGATCTATTGTACGAGGAAGAACTTCTTCGTAAGTCGGTGCCTTGGGCTTCACCTCCATATATTCATAACTACCTTAATCCACCGCCACCGTTCTCTACTACCTTTTCCCAGCCAGTTTACGAGACATGCCCACATCCTTGCACCATCTCGTGATCTCATCTGATCTTTTGTGAGATTGATACAAATTCATCACTAGTTGTAATATATGCATTCTGATTCTTCTTCTCATGTTGTACCAAATCGCAATGGTTGTAAGTTTTGATCTTTTGAACTAAATTCAGTTTTAGCAAGGTTTGTCAAACATGATCTATCGATCTATCTATCTATCGATCTATCTATCTATATATTAGAAGTTGTGGTACATACATCAACAAGCGATAGTTTGTTTAAAGAAATAAGATTGTGAGATGTATGATTGTTTTGAAATCTAAAAACCAAAGCATTTTATTAATTTGAAAAGATATTCAGTTGATAGATTTTAAAAATAAATCATCATTGAGTTTTGATTTCAAAGAGGCCAATATATCACCATAAGTTCAAACACTCAACTCTTATAAATTCATGCTACAATAACAGTATCATCAGAGTAATAGTTGTAGCTATTTAGGTTGAGTTTGTGTTTGATAAGTTAAAAATAGATGGGAGGTTGAGTTTGTGTTTGACAAGTTAAAATAAAAAACGGAATTGGACTTTCCACTAAATGATAAGTTGCCGTTGGGTCCAAAATAAATAAATAAATAAATAAATGCCATTGGATCCCTATGTAAAACTAACAAGAATGCACATGTGATAGTATAAATTACAATTCTCTTTTATTAAAATCTCATTTTAATTCTGAGCATTCATGTTAATAAGTGTCTCAGAAACACTTAATAAAGAGTAATTAATAATACATTATATTATTTTTTATAACGTAACAAATAATATGTGAATTAGACACCATATTAACTTAACCACAATGCCTATGTGTTACACAAAATATTTTTTATCACCTCGAGTAAGAAAGAAGGTTCCATAACCGAATTACATTGACAACATGGGGTCAAGTTCAATTAAATATTGTTATATATAAAAAGATATAAATTAGTTCCTCATTCTCTATCCCCCAACATAGCTTCAAAGTAGAGAAAAGAAACACTTCAACAAAAGAAAAGAACAGAAATAACTCTTATATATATATATATATCTCTTGAAAGAGATGACATTTTTTTTTTGTCAGTGAGGAAAACTTTATTGATTATAACAATGAAGAACAAAGATACAATTAATAAAGAGGGGAAAATGCTATACACCCCAAATAAATTATCAATTTTTTTTTATCAAAACTCTCAAACTAATCCCAATAAGATTGGCACCAGTGAGAGAGGCTCAATCAAATGCAAGCACACAACCTAGTTGATAAGGAACCAACCAAAAGAAAGAGGACAAAAAACAAAGAGCAAACGAGATGGAAAGTAAAAAAAAAAAAAAAAAAAAAAAAAAAATAAATAAATAAAATAGGGGTCCAACTGCAGAGTTAGGACGCCTATTTTAATTCTAAACGAACTTAACGTAGATAATATATTGCTAAGCCCTATAGAACATTATCCCATTTTCTATACCTTGACTATAAAAATTAAATAATGTAATGTGTAAGGTTTTATAATGTCACTTGACGTGGATCATTTGTTTGGTCTTTGTTTATTTTCACATCTTTTCAAGGATGGATCCAAAATTTTCATACAAGGGGCGTGGATATCTACATATTAACAAAAATTTGAAAAAGAAAGTACAAATTATAATCAATTTTTATAAATGTAAAAAGTGAAAATAAAATGAAAATATATATAAATAGCATATTTTTTATATATACATTTAGTTACAAAAGATAGCAACTATAAAATAATTTATGTATTAAAGTAAGGTATCTTTAGTAAATCGATTTTAAAATATCGTATAATGTCTTTTTCAATTAACATAATCAAGTAACTAGTTAATACTGATAAGTTCCAGCCACAGCAGCTACTAGAGTCACTACCAGAGCCATAGCAGCTACTGGAGTCTTCAGCTAAAGCCACAGCAGTCACAGCTACAACTACAGCAGTTGCAGCCAACGTCACACAATTGCAGCCAATTTCACACGTGTGTATTCTACACTGTAATTGAGTTGTTAGTTTGGTAGAGGTTAATTATAGTTTGTGTGCAGGGGTGATTTCCGCACTATGAAGAAGGGTTGAACTTCGTGGATGAACAGCGTGCTTTGGGAATTGAAGATCTGCACAGAATAACAAACGGTGAGGCTGCCCGATCGGGGTTTGGTCGGAAACCCCTCCGATGGTAAAGTCAGGGACTTAGGAAGAAGAAGAAGAGAGAATGGATGTGTATGTGTTAAGTGTCTGTATTTTCGGATCCCTTGAGAGTGAATAATGTTCACCTTTTATAGGAGAAGGTTGTTTGTCATTGGAGTCCTTCTCTCTCCGCCATCTGTCCAATGTGTCTTATTCGTGGTCGTCTCCTATTGAAGGAGGACGACCACTCCGCCTGACATTCGGGTGCAGGTCTGTTTTGTTTGTCTCATTAGCGGACATCTCTCATTGGAGGAGGACAACCACTCCGCCTGCCATTCGGATGCAGGTCTGTCATATATGCACCTTGTCCCTTTGCACCTCCATGTCTTCACGTTCTGTTCATACAGAGGGAGAGGAGCAGAGTTGTTTGTCTCTTGTGAGCCCAAGAAAGATTTTCAGTGAATTGGCCTTCTCTAAGTTGGTCTGCTCTAGAACGGTTGTCCAACTAGAAGGTCCAACATGCTGCTCAACCCACTTCGGAGTGGTTCTGTCCATCCAGAAGGTCTACCATGTTGCTTGGCCCACCTTGGAGTGATGCTCGTACATTGGGCCGAACTCCTATGATTGTCTTGCTTCGGAGCACGTATTGGCCACAGGGCTGAGGTCCGACCTAGCTCCACCTTGGAGTGAGTATGGCATTGGGCCTAGCACCAAGACTTGATTAATTTTTACCCACTTCATTTGCCCCCTGGCTTGCGCTTACGTTTGGCGAAGCGGAAGCCAATTCTGTCACAAACTTCGAAATTTGGTTGATCACAACTTAATTTGAGCTCCATGAGTTGGATTAAAAATTATTGTTCGGTCCAACGTTTGTGTCTGCCCAATGTTTCGTAGCTCGGTTGTGCCCCCAAACCTAATGTGTCTTCACTAGCCTTAACAAAGCTTGCCCTAAAGATAGCTTCCCTCTTCCACGAATAGATCAACTTGTTGACGCAACGGCTGGACATGAGCGCATGAGTTTTCTAGATGCCTATAGTGGCTACCACCAGATCCCCATGTTCGGTCCTGACCAGGAGAAAACGGCTTTTATCAGCCCTAGAGACACTTACTGCTACAAAGTGATGCCCTTTGGCTTGAAGAACGCTGGTGCGACCTACCAGCGAATGGTCACCAAAATGTTCAAAGACCAGCTCGGTAAAACCATGGAAGCATACATTGATGACATGGTCGTCAAAAGCAAGTTGGCCGAGCACCATCTAAGGGACCTTGAGCAAGTGTTTAGAATTCTGAAGACTCACAAGCTTCGACTGAACGCCTCAAAATGTGCCTTTGGAGTAGGATCAGGGAAGTTCTTGGGGTATATGGTGACTAGGCGGGGCATTGAAGCCAACCCCGACCAAATCAAAGCCCTCCAAGACCTCAAGGCGCCTACAAAGGCTAAGGAACTCCAGAAACTTGCTGGCATGGCTGCAGCACTTAACCGTTTCATTAGTCGGTCCTCTGATCGGATGAGGCCCTTCTTCCAACTTCTAAGGAGGAAAACCAGTTTTGAATGGGGAAGCCAGTGCTCCGAAGCATTAGAAGATTTGAAGAAGTATTTGTCCACTCCTCCCCTTTTATCTACACCTGTCGCCAACGAGGAGCTTTTCCTTTACTTGGCTGTTTCTAATCATGCTGTTAGTGCAGTGCTAGTTAGAGAGGATGGAAAGGAGCAAAAACCAGTGTATTATGTTAGCAAGACACTCTTGGATGCCGAAACTAGATACTTGCCATTGGAGAAATTGGCATATGCACTATTAATTGCCTCTAGGAAGCTTGTTCACTACTTTCAAGGACATACCATCAACGTCCTCACCGAATTCCCCCTCAAGTCGGTGTTCAGTCGAGCAGATTTCTCAGGCCGAACGGCAAAGTGGGCGGTGGAGCTTGGAGAATTTGATATCAAGTTCCAACCTCGAACAGCAATCAAAGGTCAAGTCCTAGCAGACTTTGTTGCAGAATTCACCCCGGGACCAGCTGTCCCCTCCGAAGGGAGCTCAGCTTTGGTCACTATGACTGCCCAACATAAAGGGCAATCCCCAGCCGAAGCATGGAAACTTTTTGTTGGAGACGTATGGAAGTTGTTTGTGGACGGTTCTTCTAACCAAAAAGGGTCAGGGGCAGGAGTTGTCCTTATTTCTCCTGAAGGATTCATGTGGGAGCAAGCCATTCGATTGGGCTGGAAAGCTTCTAACAATGAAGCAAAGTATGAAGCTCTACTAGCCGGCTGCGAAGCACCGAACACTTCAACGCGGAGGAGCTACTCGTCTTCAGTGATTCTCAATTATTGGTCAACCAACTCTCTGGAGTTTACGAGGCTCGCGATGAGCGGATGGCCACTTATGCAGAACAGGCCAAAAATTTGATCACAAAGTTCCAAGCCATCAGAGTCGAGAAGATTGGTCGAGAGGGAAATGGTCATGCTGATGCTTTAGCTTGCCTGGGTTCCTCGGTCGACTCCAGGGACGGTCGCAAAATATGGGTGGAATATGTACCCCAACCAAGTATTCAATTAGTCGAAATGGTTCTCTGCACAGATTTGGGCCCAAGTTGGATGGACCCACTCCTGGCCTTCTTGAAGAATGACACCCTTCCTGAGGACAAAAAAGAAGCGCACAAGACAAGGCATAGAGCTGCTCGGTTTTGGGTCTCCCCATCTGGCAAGCTTTACAATAAGTCCTACATGGGCCCTTATCTACTCTGTGTTCATCCAAGTCTAGTGGAAGATGTGCTTTATGAGATCCATGATGGAATCTGTGGGAGTCACACTGGTGGTCGGTCTTTGGCACACCGAGCCCTAACACACGGGTATAGGTGGCCGCGCATGCAAAAGGAGGCCCAACAGTATGTCCGCAAGTGCGACAAGTGCCAAAAGTTTGCTCCTCTCATTCACCAGCCAGCCAAAGCTCTAACCCCCCTCACTAGTCCTTGGCCATTCGCTCAGTGGGGCTTAGACATTGTGGGACCATTAGCTAGGGGAACTGGGAATAAAAGGTTTTTCATCGCTGCAACTGACTACTTTACCAAGTGGGTGGAGGTGGAGGCCCTATGCAAGATCAAAGAAGCAGACACTAAGAGGTTTGTTTGGCGCAATGTTGTGACTCGATTTGGCATTCCCAGAGTCCTTCTCTCTGACAACGGTACACAATTTGATGGCAAGATCTTCAGAAGATTTTGCGCTGACTTGAAGATAGAGTTCCGAAACTCCACTCCGGCCTACCCACAGGGCAATGGCCAAGCTGAAACGTCCAATAAGACGATCATTGATGGGATAAAAAAGCGTCTTGAAAAAGCCAAGGGCAAATGGGTGGAAGAGATACTGAATGTCCTCTAGGCTTACTGAACTACTCCTCGTCGGTCAACCGGTGAGACACCTTACTCTCTTACCTATGGGATGGAAGCAGTCATCCCTTTGGAAGTTGGCCTCCCTACCATCCGTTCTGAGATCTTTGAGCCAGCAGATAATGATGAAGCCATCGCCCAAGCTCTGGACATGGCTGAAGAACGTAGGGAAGCTGCCCTCATTCGATTGGCGGCTTACCAGCAGCAACTCACTAAGAGCTTTAACAAGAATGTGCGTCCAAGGCAATTCCTACCAGGTGACTTGGTACTCAGGAATGTAATGGATCACAAGAAAGTTCCTGGAGAAGGGAAACTCGGTGCTAATTGGGAGGGGCCCTACAAGGTTACTTCAGCACTTGGCAATGGTGCCTACCATCTGGCTGACTTATCAGGGAAGGCAGTCCCTAGACCATGGAACGTCGCCAACCTAAAGAAGTACTTCCAGTGATGTGATTCTTAAGATGAAGTACTTACAGTAATGTATTTCTCAGAACATGCCTTGATGTAATCAAAAGTTACAAGTATCAATGAATGAAAATTTATTTTACAGTTTGTCCTTATTTACTTGCGTTGTACATTTATGCTCGGTGGAGCAGATTGGCCACGGGTCTTAACTCAAGCCAATCCCGGATGCTCAACCCTTTGGTTGGAGCGGGGTGCCAAGTGGTATAACTTGGTGGAATTTGTGCCAAGTATCGTTACTTAAAGCACGGTCCATATTCACAATTCGCGCTCGAAGACGGGCAGAATTACACTCTACGAAGGGTTAAATCACGCCAAAACTTGACCAAGTCAAGTGGCGGCCGAACAACATGATAAAAAACTTTCACAATTTTTTCTCTACTAAGGCATGAAGCATGGTCTGACCAAACAGACAACTTTCTAAGCCACAGAGCTCATGCTCGGCTGGGGGCATCAAAAAACTCACTCAATTTTTTCTAAGACACGAAGCCTGATTAGACCGAACAGATGGCCTGCTAGGCCACAGAGCCTCTGCTCGGCCAGGGGCAAACATGACATAAGCAAAAATTGAAGATAAACAGTTCAACACTTGTGAAAATGTAAGAACGAGTGCATTGAAGTGAAACTTCAATTACAAAAAGAGTTCGGCCTTACAAAAGAAGAGGTCTAGCCGACTGAACTCCAAGACGAATAAAAAAGTACAAGTTGCAAGTTCAATACTTGGCAAATTTAGAAGTGTCCATCCTCACGGTACTCCTCCTCTGTAGGATTGATAGTCTGCCTAACTAAGGAAGAGCTCGGCAAGAAAGGAGAAAAGCCAGAAGGATCAACATCCGTAACTCCATCCCCCCGAGGCCTTCTCATCCTAACCCTTGCAGCGGTCTTCGAAGGGACTGGGATGTCATCAATATTATAAAGAGGAGAAGCCTCTTCCACCTTAGCAGCGCGCAGAGCCCCAGTCCAACCCTTAGTAAAGATCTTGTCCCTCAGCTTCAAAATCTCCTCCGAATAGGTCTTTTCGGCCTCGTCATAGCCCCTCTGTTCGGCCTCGTCCACCATCCCTTGATAATTAGCCTTCAAAGACTTCAGAGCAGCATCGGCATCTGCAGCCCTCCGCTCGGCCATGAACATCAGTGCTTCGGCCTTCTTCTTTGCATCTTCCATCTCCTTTAGATCCTCTCCGGCCGCCTTCAAGGACATATCAGCATCAGCCAACATGTTGATTGTCTTAACCTTCTCTTGCTTCTCACGGTGCCGCCTTTCATCCATGATGTGCATCCTCTGAATGCATTGTATCAAACCAAAATGTCATATTCCCAACAACCAAATTTAAGTAAATGACAAAGACATAAAATTAGACTTACTGCGGTTAGCATCTGCACCGAACCCTTGATCAATACATCGCTTGAAATGTTTTGCTCCGCCATATCCAAAGGTAGTAGCAATGTCTTTGATAAGTCAAAGGCCAAGTCGCTTGAGTAGATTGTGCTGTCCGATGTAGTGATTGCTCGGCCGTTATACTCCAAGGGAGGCGCCCATTCTTCAACTGAGCCCTGCTCATCAGAACCCCCAGCAACTTCTTTACCTTTGGACCTCTTCCTTTTTGAGGCCCTATCAGCAGGAAGAACTTGTCTGGGTTTCCTTCTTCTACCAAGACCGTCTCTAGGTCTTCTACCATCTTCTCAGTTGGCACTCCGCCGACGTCTTCCAAAACTGGCTGATCAGGTACTTCCACCATCTGCACTTGGTCGCAGACATGCTTGGTTTTCATGGCAGCAATGAAGCAATGTTTGGCTGCCACTTGGTCTCCACGAATCTCCTCTACTCCATACTTGGTTGGAAAGCGAACGAGTTGGTGATAGGTGGAAGGGACTGCCTCCATCTGGTGAATCCAAGGTCGGCCGAGGATGGCATTGTAGGGAGATGGCGTGTTTACCACCAAGAAGTCAACAGAGACCACCTTGGACTTAGCTATGACAGGCAGAGTTATTCGGCCGAGCGGCCATTCTGTTTGCGAGTTAAAGCCAACTAGAGGGGAGGTGGCAGGTGTTAGGTGTTGCTCACTGAGGCCAAGTTTCTTGAAAAGCTCATAATACATGATGTCTGCAGCACTTCCTTGGTCAATCAAGACTCGCTTCACATCAAACTTGTTGGCCACACCAACTGTAACGATGAGGGCATCGGTGTGGGGGTGCTGGATTCTTTCTAGGTCCTTCTCAGTGAACACGACGTTAAACCGGGAAGGTTTGGCTTCTGTCTTGGACTTTTTAGGAGGAGGTCCTACCGACATTACCTGTTGAATGTGGGTGGCTCGTTGGATTTCTCCTCTAATGACGTTTTCTCGTTCGGGGTCAGTCATTCCATGGATAACGTTGATGACCAACCTCGGGGCATGGTTCTCTTCAGGAGGGGCTTGGTCTAGTCCTTGCTTTTCCCTCGTCTTATCAACGTCTATCCATTGTTGGAGGTGTCCCGCCGTAACTAAGTCCTCCAAGTGTTGTTTGAGAGCTCTGCAATTTTGCGTCTTGTGTCCCTTCTCTCGATGATAGGTGCAACGTAGTGTCTGATTGCGCCGAGCAGGGTCTCCAGGTATCTTAGCTGGCCAGACAAAGAAGGCTTCCCTTTAAGTTTCTTGACGAGCCTGTATATTGGCTCTTTGAAGACGGTGGTGATGCCTTCATAAGACTTGGCCCTTTTCTCTCCTCGTTTTCTGCTGTGGAGCGGTTCCATTGGCCATAGTTCTTGCGCTGCTCAGTCAACACAGACTCTCCATTTGCCATTCTTCTTCTTCACCACGACGGTGTTGGACAGCCACTTTGGGTACTGCACTTCTCGAATGACTCCTGCAGCTAAAAGTTTGTCCACCTCTTCGATCACTGCATCGGTGTGTTGCGTAGATGACCGTCTACTCTTCTGGACAACCGGCCGCGCTTCTAACTGGACGTTGAGTCGATGACAGGCATAATTGGGGTCCAACCCAGGAGTGTCATAGGCCGACCAGGCGAACACTTCAATGTTTTTATGGAGCAGAGCCAGTAATTGCTCTTTCTCTCCAACAGTGAGGGAAGTACCGAGCAGGAAGAACTTGTCTGGGTTTCCTTCTTCTACCAAGACCGTCTCTAGGTCTTCTACCATCTTCTCAGTTGGCACTCCGCCGACGTCTTTCAAAACTGGCTGATCAGGTACTTCCACCATCTGCACTTGGTCGCAGACATGCTTGGTTTTCATGGCAGCAATGAAGCAATGTTTGGCTGCCACTTGGTCTCCATGAATCTCCTCTACTCCATACTTGGTTGGAAAGCGAACGAGTTGGTGATAGGTGGAAGGGACTGCCTCCATCTGGTGAATCCAAGGTCGGCCGAGGATGGCATTGTAGGGAGATGGCGTGTTTACCACCAAGAAGTCAACAGAGACCACCTTGGACTTAGCTATGACAGGCAGAGTTATTTGGCCGAGCGGCCATTCTGTTTGCGAGTTAAAGCCAACTAGAGGAGGAGGTGGCAGGTGTCAGGTGTTGCTCACTGAGGCCAAGTTTCTTGAAAAGCTCATAATACATGATGTCTGCGGCACTTCCTTGGTCAATCAAGACTCGCTTCA
>JAPPVO010002554.1:0-42140 GCA_030407325.1 Camellia japonica | reverse complement strand
GGAGAGGCACCAAAGTTAATCTCCCCCTGCAGATTGGGTTGGGGATGACCTGGCTGGATGATGAATGGTAAAATTTTCTCCATATCTTCCTCCCTTGCCAGAAACGAAATTGGACCTTTTTTCCTTCTATTTGATTACAAAAGTTAGTACATTAATCAAGTTTGCAAGGTTTGATAATAAAAAAACTTAAGAATTTTATAGAAAGTACCATGTAAAATAGCATCAACCGTTCACTGGAGTTCCCACCGGAAATAGATATACCTGACTTTGGAACACTGTTTTTCCGATCTTAAACCCCGGAACCACCGTAAACACCACCCTCAAACTGCCGTCACCACCGTCCTCCTCCGCCGAGGCAAACACCTCGTCGGTCACACTTTCCATGTACATCTCCGAAAATCTACAATTCTTTCCAACTTGAAAGATGTTCACTTCTTGATCAAACGAGAAAGCCAAGCAATGCAAAAGCCAAACCCGCTTTGCCATCTCGGCAAATGCTGCGAAGAATGAAGATTCTGGGTACTGATCCCCGGAATTGATCAGCTTTCTCTGTCTCAAATTCCCGGAAAATGAGGTCTCCATTTTCGGGTGAACCAAACGGAGGTACTTGCTCCTTGTGAACTTCCCAAATGCTGAATTTGGGTTGTTTTTTAGATAATGAATTGGATTCACTGCCTTCAATTTCTCAAACCGATCAACAAAGACAAATCTACGTATTGACTGATCATTTGGAAGAGAAAAGTTGTGAGAATCGAAACCATCGAACATTTCTCTGCAAACAAACGATTCGAATGCGAAACATCTGTGATTTGCTTTCGAAAACACTGCTTCGGGCACAATCGCATTCGCAGCAGCCTCTAAATCCCAATTCGCAGACTCCATTTCTCGAAGCATCAGCTTCACAAAAGATCGAACACATCTCAAACAGTACTGTAAAACCATGTTGAAACAATTGGGATTCGGATTCGAATTAGTTTCATACAATTTTATACCATCAAGCACCGAAAATTGCCCGCTCAAGCGCAGTCTCTTCTCGATCGCCTTGTTATTGGAAATTACTTCATTAAGCGCTTCTTCAAGAGCACAAATACTATTCTCTTTTGTTTCCAACTCAGATTGCAATTTTTTCATAGTAATATCATACATCTTCATCAAGCTCTGCTGCTCTTGAATCTCAGCTAGCAACATCGTCACATGAGGCGGCGAAGAATCGATCTGTTTCCTCAAAAAGCTCTGTTTCAGCTCCGAAAGCGTTTTCAATTCAACCACTACAGCTTCATCAGCTGAGTGAACAGCTTCACTGTTGTAAGGAAACTGAGCCATTTGTAACTCAGCATAGGCGGCTTTGAAGGCTGAAACGGTGGCAAAAAGCTTGGCGATGAAAGCTTCCATGGCTGCTCTGTTTCGAGACATTGTTGATTCATTGTTGTGGGAATTGTTGAAAGATTGAGAATTGTGGGTTGGGTCGATTTTGGGTTTGAATTCTTGAGGTATGGGGAGACAGAAGGCATTGGTTGAGAGAGTTCTACATCTACATTTTGGGGGTGTTGTAAGGTGGATTACTTTGTGGAGTGTCTTGGATAACTTGTTCTTTGTTGGAGCTGAATTGGGTTTCAATGAATCCATCTGGGTTTTGGGAAATCAGAGTATGAGAATGGGTTTGAGAGAGAGAGAGAGAGAGAGGAGCTATGAATCTGAGGTTGAAGCAGGGGATGGAAGTGGGCAAAGCAAGATTTGAAGCGCGGAAAAAGAAGATCAAAGATGTTGACTGTTTGTTATGGCTTCCTTCGGAAAGAATGGGTTGGTGGGTTTGGAGCAATTTTAGTCATAAAAAGACAAAATAGACTTTTTAGTTAATAAGACACAACATTACATTTAATTCATAATCATTACATTCTTTCTTTCACAAAAAGTCAAAAAAGTCAAAAAAAAACTTCCCACACAGGACTTTTCAATCCGAGACTAAGAAAAGCCAAAAAATCAACCCACTTTTCAAACAAAACGATATTCATGATTTCGAATTATGTATATATGTGCACTCTATTTTTTTAAGAAAAATAATATATATATAAATGATTTTTTTACTTAATTTTTTTTATCACTCAACACAAATACATGGAATTGATACATTCAAAAAAAAAAGAAAGAAAAAAAAGAATGGGCTTCTTTCAAAAACGGGGGCCACCTACCAAGGATCTTGTTTCAATAATTTGAAGGGGAAAACACCAATAAATCCCAAATTTGGGAATGTTAATCCATTTAGTCCCGAAAATTTTTTGTTGGACTAATAGGTCCTATTTCCCAAGAAGCTTACTATAGGCCTTTTTATGATGTCCCTTCTTTTCAAACATCAAACATTATTCATCAAATATCAAACATTAGCAATGTCAGGATTATTTATCAAATATCAAACATAAGCAATGTAAGAATTATTCGTATAATGTCGGTGAAAACATTAGCAACGTTAGAGCATCATGAACAAACATCGTGAAAAATTACACATCAGATTCATTTAAACATAAACACCAAAAATCATATTCATTTAAACATCATATTTCAAACATCAGATTCATTAATCGAATGTAACACCAACCCAAAATGGTAAACATCTGATTCAATAATTTTGGGTTGGTGTTCATATATTTCAAACACCAAATTCATTTAAACATCAGATTTCAAACATCAGATCGGATCGCAGTTGAACATCAGATTTCAAACATTGAAAATCAACGACATCAACTGCGAGCCTCCACGCCGACATCAACTGAGAGCCTCCAACATTGATCATACATCATCAACATCTCCAACATTGAACATCATGTGCCAAGTGAAAGTCACGGCGTTGACGTGGTCCTCGTCGCCGGAGATCGGGAACCGGTACTCGATGGCGCAGAGTGCTTTAATGTCTCTTTCGATTCGACTCAAAGAGCCGAGGCGTTGAATGTGTTATTACAAGCCTGTGGTCACCACAAAGACATTGAAATCGGTCGAAAAGTTCACGAGATTGTTCAGAGATCGACCCAATTCAGAGATGACTTTGTTCTAAATACCCGAATCATTACGATGTATTCCATTTGTGGGTCTCCTTCAGATTCTCGATTGGTGTTTGATCAATTACAGATGAAGAATTTGTATCAGTGGAATGCAATGGTTAGTGGTACACTAGAAATGAGCTCTGGTGGGACGCAATGTCCACATTCCGTGAATTGATTACATTGATGGAATTTAAACCGGACAATTTCACTTTCCCTTGTGTGATTAAGGCTTGTGGAGGGCTTTTGGATCTGGGTTTGGGACAGAGTGTTCATGGAATGGCAATGAAGATGGATTTGATTTCGGATGTGTTTGTGGGTAATGCACTGATTGCAATGTATGGGAAATGTGGGTTTGTTGAGGAAGCTCTTAAAGTGTTTGAAAAAATGCCCAAAAGGAACTTGGTTTCGTGGAATTCTATTCTTTCTGGGTTTTCGGAAAATGGGTTTTCTCAAGAGAGTTTCAATGTGTTTAGGGAGATGTTTGCGGCAGAGGAAGGTTTGGTACCGATGTTGATGATATGTGTTTGGTAATGGTAAGACCATCTCCAATGGTTCATCAAACCCAGCATCAAATTTAAAATTTGGTGAAAAAGTTACTATTTGATGCTCCAACGGTTGCACCAATCGATATCAAAATGAGATTTCACCAAACAATTCATCAAACTGAGCACAGAATACTGATTTCATCAAAACACTATTTGTGACCGTTGAGGGAGACCAACCGGTCAACCAGCCGATTGCCCGGCCAGTTGACCAACCGGTCGTCCAAGAAAGGTTCAAACAGTTCCAAGAAAGGTTCAAAAAAAAAATATATATATATTTTTTGCCTTACCGGTCGACCAACCGGTTGACCAGCCAGTCGACCACTAAAAGGTTCAAAAAGTTCTAAAAAAAAAAAAAAAAAATTTTGCCTTAACCGGTCGACCAACCAGTTGTCCCGGCACAAAAATTTGATAAAAGTTCACGGTTGGAGCGAGTGATATCAGATTTGGTGAAATGGGTCATTTTTTACTCTGATTTGATAAAAAAAGAAATGCACCGTTGGAGATGCTCTAATGTTGAAAAGGACTAAATGGTTTAAGAAAAAACACTCAGGACTAAATAGAGCAACATTTCTCAATATGGGACTTATGAGTAATTTTTCCTAATTTGAATCATTTATTTTATGAGATATTCCATGTTAATTATTTATAAAAGAAATTTAGATTAATTTAATAATCATAACATTTTTCATTTTATTTGTTTGCCTCTAAACAATGAAGGGAAATTCCATAACACACATCCTTTTTGGGGTCCAATTATGATATTTGTGGTTTATGGTTACGATTCATTGTGATGTTGATTATGACTCATTGTAATATTAATTATGACTTAATTATAATCTCTTGTAATTTTTATTTTGATTATAACTCATTATAGTGTTGGTCATAACTTAATTATGTTCATTCTAGTGTTCATCTTTTAAAATTTTTGGGGATTTGATGAATTTTTCTTTTTCGTTTTTTAGGAACACTAGAATAGTATATTAAAAATTTGTACAAAATTTAAAAACAATATCCTCGGAAGTGTCATTAGTAGACTCAAAATATTTGATTTAGAGGTATAGTGGAGATTCAATAATAAGAGTATTTAGTACCAACCTCAAGAGGGTCACACCAACATGGCTAAGGATTTTTTTTAATCAAAATCTATGACTTTTTTGTTTCAAAACAACACAAATGTTAGATTACGTTATAATTTTGAAATACGAAAATCTTGAAATATGCTCCATCTACTATATAAGTATTTTGAGACAAAAAGACACAAATTTAGTACGAAACATTGATTGCACATTTGCTTAGAAAGATCAAATTTAAGAGTTAGGCTTCAATGATGGTATAGTATTAACTTGGGATTGAAGTAAACTAGAGTGTAACAAGTACTGATATCGAACTTGTATCAAGATAATTATTAGGTATTTTTGAAATATTACGTGGTATTTTATGTTCTAAACCAATCACATAGCGAAAATTTTACAAAGAGAAAATATGACTCACCTACGTTAAGTAATTGAGACAATAAATAATTCACTTAATATGTGTTGCGATTTTTTATTGACTGAAAATATCATCAATAACGTCACAACTCAAATAATATCCGCAGTTGATGCATTGCTCCACAAGACAGAGAAACATAATGCTATATTCGAACACAAAGCAATTAAACAAATGTGTAATCCATGCCATAATTATGTTCTTATACATGCTTTGTACACTTTACTCTATTTCCTAAGGCTTACGAGAGAAAGTTGTCTTCAATTTCAATTAGGAGCCAAAGACTAATGTTTAGATCTTCTTGGATTTGAAAGGAAAATGGAATTTGAAGGGAAAGAGAAATGAAATAAATAAGTAAATTTTGTCTGAAAAATATCTAATTATTTTTCTCTAATGTGGAACCTAGTCAAATAAAAGATATACACCACATGGCATTTATCTATCATGAACAACTATCTCTCTCTCATTTTGATTGATCTCAACATCAAAATAAATATAGATAGATATAAAAATTGAAGTGAAATCATCTTGGCAACAATTTATCCATCCTTTGGGGCCACAATTACATCTATTTATTTGTACTCTCAACACAACAAGAGGACGAGAACAATATTTTCATAATTGCATTGTTGCTTGTGTCTTGAATACGTATAATTGTACTCAAGTATGAATACCTTTACTTTTCTAGCATGTTGTTTCCAAGTGAGAGCCTATTTATGTATTTTGATTTTGCAATATTATTATGCAGTAATATAGTTACTTTTCTCCCACAGTTGTTTTCAAATTATGGCTTAAGTTTTTTTTGTCATCGTTCAAATATTATTTTAACACAAATAAAAAATGATGAGTGTAACATTAATTGTTTATATCTATTTGATTAGGGTATATAATAGGGATAAACTCCTTTGACCGGATAAAAGAGAGAAAGAAAAAAATGTGATTTTCACTTTTTTTTATATTATTTATTTGATTAGTGGGTAGAAATGAAATCCGGTAATATATTATATACCACTCCCCATATTATTGCATATCCCCTATTATAAGATATGAGTTATCATTCATTCAGAAGCAAAAAATAATATCTCTTTTATCTCATATTATATCTTATTCTAATCAAACATAATATAAATTATTCGACAATATACGGGAAAGAAATAAACCTTTTCGTATAATCCTGTTGATCAAGTCTGTACTCCTCCGTACGACGTCGCTCTACTACCTGAAAATACAAACGTGAGCTAGCCGGCGGGTGTGTGCCGGAAACCTCTCCGATGCCTAAGTCAGCAAGCTAGACAAATAGACAAAAGCTCTGTGTATTCGGGAATCACAGTTGCGTTACCTCTCCATAGGTGATGTTTGTGAGCTTTTATAGGTTCCGTGTGGCACAATCCTAGTAGGACTCTTACTCCTCCATGCAGAGTCCTCCTAGGATTCCTACTCCTGAAGGATATTATCCTTCAACACCCCCCTCACTGCTTAAACCAAGTGAGATGGTTATACCATGGCCGGATTCCAATTTGACCGAAGTAAGCATGGCCACGCCGAGCCACAGAGTAGACCGAACTATCCTTAGTTCGGTTCTTTCTTTAATGCCCTTACCTCAGTTCCTCCTGCACGAACCGTGGTACGCCCAAAACCGAACTAACTTTTAGCAAGGTTTAGACCGAGCTAGTTACACTGTGCCATGACCGGTATAAGTTCAAAGCATCTTAAAACCGGTCTAACTACAAAGCATCCTTCGACCGGTCTAACATCAAGCCTCTCTCGGACCGGACTAACTTCTGAGCTTTGGGACCGGACTAACTTCAAAGGCCCCTTCAAGACCGGAGTAACTTTACAGCCATTTTACTCAGCACTTCGCATAACGGCCCATAACGGCCCATTATCCAACTCGGCCTAATTTTCATTATAAATTACCCTCTCAATTGTCCCTTAATTCCGTCTGCGTAGCATGATAGGAATTACCTGTCCATCAGTGGAGCTAGAGTTCTTAAGCCTTTCCAGCCGAGCTAAAAACCCTTTAGCCTTTCCAGCCGAGCTAAACTCAAACCGAGCTGTGCTTGTCCGGTCAAAACGTTTCTTCAATCACAGCAACTGAATCGTTTCTCCTTCCTATGACACGTGGCACGCTCTCATTGGCCTATTGCAGCTGTCACGCTGCCTTCGTACTTCGCGTGATTTGAACAGTCCCGCCCAAATTTTGGGCTTTCTATCAAAAACAAACCCTAAAGCCAAATCCTCCACTACACTATTCATCCTCTTCTCTGAGTTCCTCTGTTCTTTGCATTTTTGAAGAAACTTCGTGGTTTTTGCTGCCGTTTCTCTCTATTTCAGTTTCCTCCTTTTTACCTGGTAAGTTACTTCAAATATGTCTTGCTTTTGTTGTTTTCGTATTTGCTTAATCCACAACATTCTGTTTATGTTTTTTTGCAAAACATGTTTTTGTTTCCATCTTCTGCTAGTCTTGCACTTTTTCTGGAAAAAACTTAGCCATAGAACACTTGAATTTATGTAATAACCTGAGAAACACTGGTTTTTGATCCAAAATCATGATGCAACCGGACTAGAAAGTTGTTTGTAGTGATGTTGAATTTAGGCAGACTATCCAACCGAACTAATACTTTATGCTACCCAATTAGCTTCAATAAGTCAAACCATCTCTTGATTTACCTTAGCCAAGATAACAAACCGAACTAAGTCTGCACTTAGTGTACTGGGAAACCTCAATTTTGACCGAGCTATGTCTTCGGGGCTAAACCAGCTTTCTTAGTTTTTAGACCGAACTCAAAAAGCTGCCCCTAGAAACTCAACCGGTCTAACAGAACCTTCTCTTTAACCGAGATATCGAACCGGTCGCCAAGACCGAGCTAACAAACCCCTTGCTCAACCCGAGCTACAAAGCACCTTGCTAAAACCGAGATAGGTCCTCATATAACCGAAATAGGACTTCTTTTATCTTGCTTTTATTTTGTAGCACGGTCCAACGAGTTGTGCTTAACACCTTTGTTTTCCACTTTGCAGACTTAGGTTGCCCAGGCACTCCTTTGAGCGTTCAACCGAGCTACTCAGCAACATTCTTTGACCGATCTAATCATTCGGCATTTATTTATTCATAACTTAAAACATAAATGGGGAAGTATAGATTTTTAGTAGACACACCTAGTGGTTTAGCTGAATTCCGAAGGGAGTATAACATCCCTGACGATGTCCACCTCACCTTAGCCAAACAAGATATCATACCATGGGCAAATGAAGGCTTTGTACCCTTTACTCTCCTGTCCATAATAGAAACCGGACTAAGATTCCCCGTTCAACCCTTGCTGTGTGAATTCCTTAGGCAGACCAGAATATGCCCAACCTAGCTTTCCACAAACTCATACCGTATAATAAATGGTATAGCCGAACTAAACCGCCGAGCTGGCATTAACCTCGGCCTAGCCGAGATCTTCCATTAGTACTCCATAGGCTCAAAAGAAGATGGCTGCGTCTATTACCTAAGGATACGCCGTCGCCGAGAAAAAATAATAACAGATACACCGGACAAATACTTGAATGATGACGACTTTTTTTGGGTATCTGGGAATTTTGAAGATCACCAAGCCCAGATCCCTGGCCGTAGTATAAATTGGAAAAAAGGAACCCATGGTATACTTACTTCGGTTTCATTGACTGCTTCTCTTTTATTTCGGTTTCCTATTTCTGAACCGAACTAACAGTTGTCATCTTTATGCAGATTCAGCCCACCTTAAGTCATTATACAGTTACCCCAACCTAGACACACTTCGCGCCGCACTACGATTCCTTGAAAGAAGTTGGGCCAAGTTTCTGAATTTTGAGCCGACATACCGATATAGCAGCCGACGCAAAGCCAGAGTAACCGACTTTTTGCTAGAGGACGCCCCTGAACCGGATCCAACCTTGCCACAGATTAACCTCGTCCGTACTACTGAAGAAGAAGAAATGGCGAAGAGGAATAGAGTAAGGGCCCTCTTAACCGAAACAAACCGGGCCGAGGTACCACCACCGAACCAGACCCAAGAAACAGTGGTGGCCCTTCCAACTCAACAACCCTCTTCATCACGCCCAAGCAAGCGCGCCCGAACTTCTCCAACCGAGCAGCGTCTTGTCGATGAAGATGAAACAATTCTGCCACCAAGCCCTCCACCGAGCCCTCAGCCGGAGCGCTCCGACCGGGCTAGCTCCTCCAAATGGACACCCAAAATGACTTTCTAGAACCGAGATATCTAGGATACCAACTCGGTGGTTGCTGAGAAGGATCACATGATGGCATTCAACCTTGCCAAGAGTGTCTTCCTTCCAGCAGACATGGAGCACCACCAGCATCTGACCGAACTAAGAGCCATCCGTTCGGCCACCAAATCCATGGTGCTTGTAAGTAACTTCTGTTTAACCTTCCTAATTTGCACAACTTCCATCTCGGTTTGATTACAAGTCTTCCATCTCTTTGCAGGCTATGCAGAAGAGCCACATCGCTCATAAGCGAGTGCTTGAACTTCGCAAGACCACAAGGCAGGCGCTGGCCGAAGTAGCTGAAAAAACTGCCGAGCTAGACGAAGCCAGGAAGCGACTGGCCGAGCTAAAATCCGAGAACGGTCGTCTGACCGGACTCGTTAGCTCGGCTAAAGCGGAGAAACAGAAGGCTGCAGCCTTGATCAAAGATAAATATCTGCGCGAGCTAGCCAAGCTCGAAGGCAAGAAAAACGCAGAGATCGCCGAGCTAGCCAAGCCCTCTATATTCCTCAGTGTGAGGCCGCTAGGGATTTGTTCTTCAAATGCGGTTGAAGGGCAGCAGTGGTGCAGCTCGGTTGTGAACCTGAAACCGAGGTATACAATCCTCCTCAGTACTTCATACCGAGCTCACTGACGGAGTACGCTGCATCCGTTCAGCAACAGTTTCTCCAGAGTTCAGACGACGATGAAGAAACCGAGCCTATTAATACTTCGGTCGTCAATGAAGCTGTTGATCAATCAGCTCGGCTGGAGCCAGCGGTGGAAGATCTTACTGACGAGCTGACAACTGAAACCGTGCTTCCAGCAGATACCGAGCTCCCTCCTGAGACCGCACTACCGACTGATACCGGGCTTCGGGTTGACATAGATGTTGATCTAGATGGTCTTTTTAACTGATTTTGTAATTTCTTTTCTTTGTTTGTTGGATTTGTAACCGGGCTGGGGGCCCCTTGTTTATAATTTGCTTTGAACTTCTATCAATGAAAAAATCTTCTTTTGCTCTAACTGTTATATCGGTTTGCTCTTATATTTGCTTTCTAACTGCAATTTGAACGAAACATAATATTCTTCGGCCGAAATATTTTATTCCGGTCTTTTAGCTGAGCAATCTGACTGAGCTTACTAGCTAACCACTCTTTAGCCGATATACTTACTTCGGCTGAAGAGTACTAAGAGTTGGTTTAATCCAGCTAACCACTCTTCAGCCCATACCTTTACTTTGGCTGAAGAGTACTAAGAGTTGGTTTAATCCAGCCAACCACTCTTCAGCCCATACCCTTACTTTGGCTGAGGAGTACTAAGGGTTGGTTTAATCCAGTCAACCACGCTTCAGCCCATACCCTTATTTTGGCTGAAGAGTACTAAGAGTTGGTTTAATCCAGCCAACCTCTAAGTTGGTTTTTCCAGCCAACCTAGAATAAAGTGTTTGGTTTATTCCGACCAAACGTCTTGTAGCTTGGATCCTTTATCCTGGGCTTAGGAAGGGTATTGGTTTAATCCAGCCAACCTGTAAGTTGGTTTTTCCAGCCAACTGTAACAAGCCCGCGGGGGACCTCGCTACAGCTCGGACTTGATTTGTGTCACGGTTCTTAATCTTGAACCAAAGAGTCCAAATCCGGCAAATCGTTTTGGAAAACAGATTTTTGAAAGAAGTGCCAAACATGGACTGCTTTGCCAGATACAGAGTCGCCACCTAAATATTTTTTTAAATGGGAAATTTAGGAAACCCTGACTCGGTGCCAAAGGCCACGTGTCCGTCATCACCAAAGTTGCCTCGGCTCGGGAACTTGGGTACGATTGGGGAAGGTCACTTCGTGAGCACCCCCGCTCGCCCGGTCAAAGACCGGCCTCTACTAACCATGATATCTTATTTTGAAAATATTGTGAGTCCTTATTTCGGTTATTAGCCTAGGTTACTATGTGATGCTCGCAACAAATAAGTATAGACTGGGCCGCCTGAATTGGAACAAAACATTTCA
The DNA here is from genome assembly GCA_030407325.1 of Camellia japonica. NCBI lineage: Eukaryota > Viridiplantae > Streptophyta > Magnoliopsida > Ericales > Theaceae > Camellia > Camellia japonica. The sequence goes on along the minus strand of JAPPVO010002554.1, from coordinate 30,842 downwards.
TGTTTGTTTGTTTGAAAATGGTTTGATGGTGCTACCCGCAGGTAGGCTAAGACGTGGATTTGCCACCCTCAGGTGGGCTTAAGAAAACATGATTTTGCCACTGTCTAGTGGGCTTAAAACAAACATTCAATGCATTGTCCCAATTCAAATAACTCAACCTCCACCCACAGGCATTCAAGGCAGTTATATCACATAAGCAGTTAGCCTCATGGCAAGCACGTTATTCATGGCAACACTCACACGCATGCAAGGATGCTAAAACATAAGACTCACCGAGTACTCCAAGTCAAAACAGAAAACCGATTAGAAATCATGCATGATCCTAGATACACAGAAATGCCTAATGCAACACATGCAATAATGCAACTATAGCAGGCTCGGCTATTCTAAACATGGCATATGGAATGCTACAACTAACACGTATTCAATTTGGAATTGAAATACAAATGCAATTTGTATGATGCGCCGAGCCCGGTGCGTGCAAAACAGATGAATGGTGCAAACATGCTGTCATACCGTATGCTAATCGAAATATGCCCTAATCTAACCATCGTAAGCGGGTAAATAAAAGGGAAGAAAGACGTGGGGTTGGAAGACATACATCACACTCACCCACACTTATTACAATTATGCCCTTGCGCAGAGGGTCCGAATAAATAATACAGTTCCGAATAAAAGAATAATACAGTCCGAATAAATATACAAATTCCTAATTAATTAACAGATTAAACTAAGAAAGCTGTAGACTGGCATGCAAGCCAGGGGCTGCCTCGACTCTGATGAATGATGTATGCTGGGCTGCCTTGCGCGGAAATCCACTAGGATGCCCCAATTAGCCTCTGTTCGCACCTTTCCTCGAAATGCGTGCCAGACTCCGAAAAGTTGCTGATTCTTCATTTTGCTACAACAGAGAGCAGGAAAGGAGCATAGCAATGTATTTCACAAATATATGCATGCCTCGATCCTCGTGCCACCAATACGCATATCGATGCATGATGGCCGAGGAATCGGATTGCACAACTCAATATAGGATGAATGCATATGAATGCTACAACAAAACCTAACTCCATCATGGATGAGCCGGAGCTTCGGTGACTTGGGAATTGAGACCCGTTCCGTCGCTCGGAGTACGAAACGTGCCTCGTTTCCCATGCCCGGGCTAACTCCTATCCCGAACACGATGCAATATGCATGATATACATGAAATGCAACTAAAATACAATCCTAGCATGCACTATGCTATGAAAATGAGATGCCTTGAAATGCGTGCTCACGGGCACGCAAACCGAGACGATGATCCTAAGGCATGAAATGGCATACGCAATGCAAATAATGGGCTTACACTAACATGAGTGAGCCTCAGCCACACTCACATAAGAGGCCAATAGATGAAAATGAGATACCTCGAAATGCGTACACATGGGCACGCAAACCGAGGCAATGGCATACGCAATGCAATGAGACTAAAATGGCATACAGAATGCAAAATGGGCTTACACTAACATGAGAGAGCCTCAGCTACACTCACATAAGAGGCCGATGGATGAAAAATGAGGTGCCTCGAAATGCGTGCACACGGGCACGCAAACCGAGGCAATGGCATACGCAATGCAATGACATAGAAAATGATATGCAAATATGCCAATGGAATTTCAGCACTGAAATATGGGGGAAAACAGTCCCGAAACATGGCGAAACGACACCAAATGCAAGGAATGGTCCCGAAATGCGAATTTAGGCACCCGAAATGGCCTATAGCTATGCAATGCATGCACAATATGGACATAGAATGAAAATACAGTAGCAAGGCAGCCCCAAAAAAAGCATTTTCCAGTCTAAAACATGGCAAACAGTAAGCACACACAGGGCAACAATGGCATGCAAAAATAGGGGCCAAGAGAGGGGTATTGGAAGTAGATGGTAAATGCAAAGCCCAAACAACAAAACACCCTTCTACAACACTGAAGAGGGACCAAAAATATTAACATTTACAGTAGATGACATCCCCCAAATCAGTATGAAAACATGCCAAAAATGTCATGCAAGATGAGGCTCAAAAGAGGCTATATCATGAGGTATACAAAATAAACACCAAACAACCAAAGACCCTTAATTAAACATGCCAAGAAGTTCAAAATATGGCCACTTTCAGTTCTGATCATGGCCGAAAACAGAAGCTAGATAAGCTTAAAAAAGCATGCAAAAATGGGGGCCAAAGAGGGGTATAATGATAAGTACAACATGGAGGCCCCCAATAGTGGTGATCCCTTCTACAATGTTGTAGAGGGACCCAAAATAAGCCTACTCACAGTTCATGACATGCTCCAAAACAATTTACATATAGGCCAAACAAATCATGCAAATTTACGGTAAATATGAGAGATTATGAAGCAAGTGCAAGATGGGGGGCCCAAAAAGGGTTAATCCCTTCTTCAATGTTTAAGAGGGGCTCAAAATAGGCCCTCTTACAGTTTACATTATGCTCGAAAACAGATCACACATGGGCTAGAAATTTCATGCAAAATAATGGCATACAAGATGGTATTGAAGCAAGTACCAAATGGAGGGCTCAAACAGGGTTGAGCCCTTAAACAAACATGAAATATGGCTCAAAAAAATGACCTTTTCAGTTCTGGTTGGAGCCCAAAACAGTAAGCAAATAGGCCTAAGAGATGAGGCAAGAAAATGCTACAAAAGAGGGAAATGGCAACTTACCCTTGAAGACCACACTTTTGCTACCTCTTGGCTTGAGGAATGTTGCTTCTAAGCCTCTGAAAAGCCCCCCTTGCTGCTGGAAATGGAGTGGTGGTGGTGGTGCTTGATGATGATGAAGAAATGGCACCAAACTTGAGAAAAATGAGAGAGATAGAGATGGATATGAGTGTGTATGCTTGAGGCAAGTGTTCTAAGCCTTCTAGGAGAGCTAAAGCTGCTGTATGGAAGCAAGGAAGGAAGAGCAAGTGAGTGAAAAAGTGTAGAGACTTGGGATTAAATTCCCTTGTCCCTCAAAAGTCCCCCGAAATCAGATCTTTTGGGAAAAAAAGTTACACAGCTGTAAAGTACACAGCATGGGGATCAGGGCCGGCCAACTTTTTGGGCTGCAGGTGGCCGGCCGGCCAAGGGGCAAAATGGTCAAAAGAATTAGTGGCCGGCCATAGCATATTAGGATCCTCCAAGGTGTGTACAACACAAATATGTGGTTGAAAGTTGGCAACTGTGAACCAGGAGAGAGAACAACCCACTTTTCAAAGGGGTTCAAAAGGGTCAAATGGAGTTAATGGCCGGCCATATGATATTAGGGTCCTCCCATGTGTGCACAACACAAATATGTGGTTTGGGGTTGAAGAAAATGGCCCTAGGGTGGTCAACATTGGCTCGGAAGTGAGAAAAACGGGCGTCGGAGGGCGCTGGAGAAGCATAACCGATTGCTGAGACAATTGCTGGCCTCCCACCCTTCAGTGACCTTCCTGGTGATAAAACAGAGGTACCTGCCAAAATGAACAAAAACCGATGCAAAACGAATGCTCGGGGGGCCAAAACACGCAGTTCGGGGTCCCGAAAATAGGCTGTTAAGCATCGAAAGTGGCATTCGGCCACGAAGTGGGTCTCTCGGACCCCAGTGTCCCTCAAAAAGGAGTAAATAAGATGTATGCCTAAAACCAGAGAAATCGGAGATGGTTAGACGGTCCCGAACCAAGGCACATGACCTGACGGCTCCGAAAACCGGGAACCGGGCTCCGAAATGGGCAAAATGGCCTACGGCCACGAAATGTAGCCCACGGCCACTGAGAGATGGTCTACGAGACCTCTCCCTCCCCTCAGGAAGAGAAACAAAAAACCGAGTCTGGTTCGCAAACCGAGGCAAGACACAGAAGAGGGTTCGGAAGTCCGGAGGCAGGGCTCACAGCCGCGACTCTGAGACTTCTGAACGAGCACGATATGCAACACCACGAGCGCTCAATCGGTAACGTCTGAGTCTTAAGGTCGGTCAAAAATGGGGTGTCTACACCAACCTAGAATAAAGTGTTTGGTTTATTCCGACCAAGCGTCCTGCAGCCTGGATCCTTATCCTGGGCTTAGGAAGGGTGTTGGTTTAATCCAGCCAACCTGTAAATTGGTTTTTCTAGTCAACCTAGAATAAAGTGTTTGGTTTATTCCGACCAAACGTCCTGCAGCCTGGATCCTTATCCTGGGCTTAGGAAGGGTGTTGGTTTAATCCAGCTAACCTGTAAGTTGGTTTTTCCAGCCAACCTAGAATAAAGTGTTTGGTTTATTCCGACCAAACGTCCTGCAGCCTGGATCCTTTATCCTGGGCTTAGGAAGGGTTCGCAGTTGGTTATTCCGGTCAACTGTGTTTTTAATGCCCCTAACTCATTAATTCACTAAAACAAACTTTTATAGAAGAAAACGTCTATACTGAAAAGAAACTACTTGTTTTATTTGAGAAAGGAAAAATTACACATAAATAAAAAAGCTAAAAATAAAATAACTTGAGATTGGCAGTATTCCATGGCCTAGGAATTGCCTTGTCTTCCTCATTTTCTAAGTGGCATGCCCCTTTGCCTGCTAATCCAACCACTTTGTAGGGTCCTTCCCAATTAGGCCCTAACTTGCCATCTCCTGGTATCAAGGTATTTCCCATCACTTTGCGCAGTATCCAATCTCCGATCTTGAATTGCCTTGGATGAACTGTCTTGTTATATTTTCTGGACAATTCTTGTTGGTATGAAGCAATGTGAACCAGTGCTCTGTCTCTTCTTTCCTCTGCAAGGTCGAGCTCCAATGTTATGGCTTCGCCATTCAGGTCTGGATCGAAATTCTCGCTTCGAATTGTGGGGAGGCCAACTTCAAGTGGGATTACTGCCTCCATACCATAGGCTAAGGAAAATGGAGTTTCTCCTATTGACCGCCGAGGTGTGGTGCGGTAAGCCCATAAAACATGAGGGAGCTCTTCTGCCCACTTGCCTTTGGCTTTCTCTAACCTTTTCTTCAATCCATCCAAGACTACCTTGTTTGATGCTTCTGCTTGACCATTTGCTTGGGGATATGCCGGTGTAGAATTGTAGAACTCTATCTTGTACTCTTCACAAAAGCCTCTAAAGATTCTGCCGTCGAACTACGTGCCGTTGTCTGATATTAGGGCTTTTGGTATGCCGAACTGAGTGATGATATTCTGCCAGACGAATTTTTTCACATCTTTTTCCTTGATTGACGCCAATGCTTCTGCTTCTACCCATTTTGTGAAGTAGTCGGTTGCTGCAAGAAAGAACTTCCTGTTCCCTGGTGCTATTGGAAGTGGTCCTACTATGTCCAATCCCCACATTGCGAAGGGCCATGGGCTAGTTAGAGGTAGAAGTTCTCTGGCAGGTTGGTGTATTTGGTGTGCGAACTTTTGACACTTTTCGCACTTTTTGACATACTTTTCTGAATCTGCTTGCATGTATGGCCACCAATATCCTTGTGAGATTGCTTTGTATGCTAATGATCTTCCTCCTTGATGGCTTCCGCATACGCCCTCGTATATCTCGAATAAGAATGCTTCCACTTTGTTGGGATGAACACACTTTAGGTAGGGTCCTGAGAACGACTTTTTGTACAATGCTAAAGATGAGGAGAGCCAAAATCGCTGCGACTTCGCTCTTATTCTGTTGGCCTCTTTCTTTCTTCTGGTAAGATGCCTTCTTTTAAGAATAGGATGATGGGATCCATCCAAGAAGGGCCTAGCTCGGCGCAACATACCTCTTCTGCTTCGGGGTCTTCAATGCTTGGTCTAGGTAGGTAGTCGATCAGTAATGGATGGGGGATGGAAGTATCTACCATTGAAGCAAAGCCTGCTAGTTCATCTGCTCTGCTGTTTTCCTCCCTGCCGATTTGTTCTATTCGCACCACTTCAAATTTCTTGATCTCTATTTTGACCAACTCTTGGTATTTGGCCATCCTGTCATCCTTTGCTTCGTAGTCGCCAGATATTTGGTTTACCACCAGCTGTGAGTCGCTGTAAACCATTAGCTCGGTGGCCTTCATGTAGTTTGCTGATTTGAGGCCTGCAAGAAGCGCTTTGTATTCCGCTTCGTTATTTGATGCTGGGAAGCCAAGGTTGACTGCTTGCTCCACTACTAGGCCATCTGGAGAGATGAGGACTATGCTGAGTCCTGCTCCATGCCGGTTGGATGCTCCATCCACAAAGATCTTCCACATCTCTCCAACGAACAACTTCCAACAAGTGGAGGGATCAGATGATGCCTTGGGGTCAAGAACGTTGCTGGTGTCTTCTTCAGGGTCCATGCTTGCTGTCTGCCCCTTATTATCTGATTGTACCAAGTCTTTATTTGTTGGTGAGTCTTGACTTGGTGTAGTGTGGTTTTCTTCTTCCTCCCTTACTTTACTCTGGTCTGCCTTGGGACCTGTCTGTGTAACCAGCACCAGGGGTTGCGTTTTCCGACGTCAACTTCCATCCCTAGTTTGGTTGTTTCAGTCAGGTCGATTGGGCAGATATAATGACTTCCTGGGGTGAATTCTGCGACAAAGTCTGCCAAAGCTTGAGCCTTTATCGCGGTTCTGGGTTGGAACTTGATGTCATATTGTCCCAACTCTACTGCCCACTTCAAAATGCGTCCAGAAAAGTTCGCCCTTTCAAACAAAGCTTTTAATGGGAAAGCTATGAGGACGACTATGGTGTGGGCGTGAAAGTAGTGCGACAACTTCCTTGAGGCCATCATCAAGGCCAAGGCCAGTTTTTCCAGTGGGAGGTACCTTGTTTCGGCGCCCAGCAATGTCTTGCTGACATAAAAGATGGGCAGATGTTGGATTCCTTCCGCACGGACCAACACTGCGCTAATTGCGTGCTGAGAGATTACTAGGTACAGGAAGAGTTCTTCTCCAGGTATTGGAGTGACAAGCAGTGGCGGAGAAGACATGTATTCTTTCAGGCTTTCCAGAGCGCGGTCGCATTCTTCATACCATTCAAACTTGGCTTTCAGTACATGGAAGAATGGTCGTAGTCTGTCTGACGACCGGCTTATGAACCGATTGAGCGCAGCTGCCATGCCGGTGAGATGCTGCACTTCTTTTACTGAGTTAGGTCTCTCCAGATCCTGAATGGCTTTGATCTGGGAGGGGTCTGCCTCTATACCCCGGTTGGTCACCAGGAAGCCCAGGAACTTGCCAAACCCTACACCGAACGCGCACTTAGATGCATTAAGGCGCAATTTGTGTCTCTTCAGAATCTGGAACATCTCACCTAGGTCCTTTAGATGGTCGTTCTCATCCTTGCTCTTGACCACCATGTCGTCGATGTAAGCCTCCATTGTTCTGCCTAACAATGACTCAAACATCTTGGTAACCATTCTTTGGAATGTTGCCCCTGCGTTCTTTAGGCCAAAGGGCATGACCTTGTAGCAATACAGTCCTCATGGAGTTGTAAAGGACGTGACCTCCTGGTCTGGTTCATGCATGGCGATTTGATGGTAGCCTCTGTATGCATCCAGAAAGCTAAGTCGGTTGTGCCCCGCCGTTAGGTCTACCAGTTGATCTATCCGTGGTAGAGGAAAGCTGTCTTTTGGGCATGCTTTGTTGACTATTTTGTAGTCGACGCAGACACGCCACTTGCCATTCTTTTTTGGTACTACAACTGTGTTGGAGATCCATCTTGGATAGTGCACCTCTCTGATTGCCCCTGCCTTCAGCAGGTTTCCTACTTCTTTCGCCACTATCTCGGCGTGGTGGAGTGCCGATCTGCGTGTGCGCTGAATGATTGGTCTGGCGGATGGGTGGACATTGAGTTGGTGACAGATGAAGTTGGGATCAATGCCTGGCATGTTGTATGGTGTCCAGGCGAACACTTCGATGTTAGAGGTTAAAAATTCCAAGACCTCTAATCTCTCAGTGCTGGACAACGACGAACCGAGCAAAAAAAATTTATCCGGGTTCTTTTCATCTATTCTTACCTCTACCAAGTCTTCCACCGCTTTCTGATTAGCTGCTTTGCCGACATCTGCGAACAGTTCATTGCTCTCAGGTTCTTCCACCGAATGAACGTATCCTTTGGCAGCGCGGCTGCCATTCACCGTGACAAAGCATTGCTTGGACATAATCTGATCTCCATAGACCTCTTCAATTACCCCGGCTTCGTTGGGGAATCGCATTACTTGATGGTAGGATGAAGCTACCGATCGCATGGCATGCAGCCATGTTCTGCCCAAGATGATGTTGTAGGTGGATGGGACCTTCAACACCCAGAACTCCACTTGTTTCGTCACGCTTCCTGCTCTAACTGGAAGAATTATTTTGCCGACTGGCCATTCCGGCATCGAGTTGAATCCAATCAGGGGAGACACGGCAGGTGCCAAGTCTTTGTCTTGTAGCTTCAATTGTTTGAAGGTGTCGTAGTACATTATTTCATATGAACTGCCTTGGTCTATCAAAATCCGCTTGACGTCAAAATCCTTGACTCGGAGAGTGACAACTAGGGCATCATTGTAAGGGCAATATATCCTTGCCAAGTCTTTATCTGAAAAAGACGTGACGTTCGTGGCCTCTGTCTTCCCCTTCTTGGTGGTAGGTTGGGCACTTAGTACCTCTCTTAAGTGCTCAGCCTTTTTGATTGATCCTCTAAGCTCGCATACACGCTCAAGTTCGAAGACTCCATGTATCACATTGATCACGCCTTGAGGTGGGGCGTCGATTGGCATCCCGTTGGGGTTATTGTGGTCCTGGGGGGCTGGTTGCGTCCCTCCTTCAATGTATTTATTCAGGTGACCTGCTGCCACCAACTCCTCCAGGTGTTGTCTCAATGGCGTGCAATTTTCAGTGCGGTGCCCCTTTTCCTTGTGGAAGGTGCACCGTGATCTTTCGTCATAGTCCTTCTAAGCTTCCCCTAGCTTGGCTGGCCATCTAACGAAAGGCTCATCTTGTATTTCACTTAGAATTCGGTAGATCGGTTTTTTGAATACCGTGGTTATGGCAGTGCGAACTCTCAACCATCTTTTATCTTGGTCCTCTCCGTTGTCTCGTCTGCCACGTCCGTTTCTGCTCGGACGATCTACCGCGTTGACCTTTGCTGAGGCCTTCTTCTCTGGTACTGCGGTCATGCCAGATTTTGTTTTGGCACGTGCACCATCCTCCTCCACCTTGATGTGCTGATGCACTCTTTCCATCAAGGCTTCCATGGTGAGGGGCGGTGTCATGGTGATTGAGTCCCTTCGTTGTTCCCGATTGGAAGGCCTCTTTTGTACTGTGCAATGGCGAGATTGGTAGGACAGTCCCCAATCTAGTTGAAGGTCTCCCAGTAGCGACTATTGTAGGATCTTAGGGTCTCCTTATCGCCCATGTCGATGGAGAGTAGCTGGTCGATCTCCACCGGAGTTTTGGTGTTTGTTCTAAACCTTGTTACGAAAGCCTCCGCCAATTGCGCCCAGGAGGCTATGCTGCCTTCGGGAAGTTTTTCAAACCAAGTCAAGCCTAGGTCACCAAGGCTAGATGGGAAGAGGATGCACATCAAAGCCTCGTTTTGCCGATATACAGCCATGACCTGGCGAAAGTGGCTCAAGTGTGAGTAGGGGTCCGTCTTTCCCTCATATGTAGTGAATTTGGGCTGAAGGAAGCCTGATGGTAGGGGCGCGTTTTCAATCGCCGGAACGAACGATGAGGTCTGCAGCCTTGCTAATGCCTTGTCCGTCGGTTCGTAGGCAGGGCGCGGTATTGGCATTCCAACCTCGACGCTACTATGAGTCCGATGAGCCAACCGCTGTAAGGCAGAAACTCTGTGTGAATCCCGTGCCCTGGCGTCCTCCTTCCATCGTGCCTTTTCTTCGAGCACGGTTCGTAAGTCGGATGATCTGGGCAACTTCGTCTGTCTAGATCTTGTTTGGTGCATATGTGAGGGCCAATAGGTGCTTCCTTCAGTGTACGACCTCTCAAACCTAGAGCGACGAGTTCTAGAAGACCTGGATTGGGTATCGCCTGTCCTGAGGCTTCTGCTCTCCGCTTGTGAGGGTGTGGTATTCCTACTACGATTTTTCGAGTGGCGAGGGGGCGTCTTGCCTTTGTGCCCCTCTCCTGTCGCCACTCCTTTACCCTTTATCTGGCGCTTCATGGACTCCATGTCCGCCGCCATCTGTCGTATCAATTCGTCCTGCTCCTTCACACGGTCCTCCAGAGTTGGGGATCAATCCTCTGCCTTTGTGAACGAGAGTGATGGGGGCTGTTAGTCCGCTTTCTCCCCCTCGCATCCCTCCTGGGATTCTGTCGCTGTGGCTCTAAATCCCCCATAGGAGGGATAAGAGGTAGACCTTCGTGCCTTGCTATAGACGCGCCCCTGGGCCTCACTACAGTTCGGACTCAATTGGTGTCACGGTCCTGTATCTAATCTCGCAGAGTGCAATGCAAGACCGATGAATCATCAAAGAGTCCAAATCCGGCAAATCGTTTTTGAAAACAGATTTTTTTTGAAAGAAGTGCCAAACATGGACTGCTTTGCCAGATACAGAGTCGCCACCTGAATATTTATTTTGGGAAAATTTAGGAAACCCTGACTCGTTGCCTAAGGCCACGTGTCCGTCATCACCAATGTTGCTTCGGCTCGGGAACTTGGGTACGATTGGGGAAGGTCACTTCGTGAGCACCCCGCCCGCCCGATCGAAGATCGGCCTCTACTAACCATGATATCTAGTTTTGAAAACATTATGCGTTCTTGTTCCGATTATTAGCCTAGATTTACTACGTGATGCGCGAAGCATACAAGTATAGACCGGGTCGCCTGAATTGGAACAAAACATTTCATGTTTGTTTTTTTGAAAGATGGTTTGCTACTCGCAAGTAGGCTTAAAAATACAGATTTTGCCACTCTCGGGTGGGCTTAGAAAAGATGGTTTTGCCACTATCTAGTGGGCTTAAAACTCACAGTCAGTGCATTGTTCCAATCCAAGTTACCCAACCTTCACCCATAGGTGTAGACACCCCATTTTTGACCGACCTTAAGACTCAAACGTCACCGGTTGAGCGCTCGGTGATGTTGCATATTGTGCTCATTCAGAAGTATCAGAGTCGCGGCCGTGCGCCCTGCCTCCAGACTTCCGAACCCTCTTCTGTGCCTTGTCTCGGTTTGCGAACCAGACTCGGTTTTCTTTTTCTTTCCTGCAGGGAGGGAGAGGTCCAGTAGATCATCTCTCGGTGGCCGTGGGCTACTTTTTGTGGCCGTAGGCCATTTTGCCTATTTCGGAGCCCGGTTCCCAGTTTTCGGAGCCGTCAGGCCGTGTGCCTCGGTTCGGGACCGCCCAACCATCTCTGATTTCTCCGGTTTTTGGCAAGTGCCTCTGTTTTATCATACCGAGGAACACTGGGGTCTTAGATACCCACTTCGTGGCCGAACACCACTTTCGGTGCCTACAGCCTATTTTCGGGACCCCGAACTGCGTGATTTGGGCCCCGAGCATTCATTTTGCATCAGTTTTTTTCAATTTTGGCAGGTACCTCTTTTTAGCACCAGGAAGATCACTGGAGGGTGGGAGGCCAGCAATTATCTCAGATAACCAGTTATGCTCCTCCGGCGCCCGTTTTTCTCACTTCCGGGCTAATGTTGAACACCCTAGGGCCATTTTCTTCCAACCACAACTACATATTGTGATGAGGGCACATGGGAGGACCCTAAAAATGGTGGCCGACCAGTAATTATGATTTTCATTTTTGAGCCTCTCCTTCAAATGCAATGTTTGTGACTCCTGTTCCAGAGTTGCCGAATTCCAACCATGGAACCTTGTTCTACACACCTGGGAGGACACCAAAATTGGTGGCCGGCCATTAATTGTTGACTTCATTTTTGGCCATGGCCGGCCGGCCATGGGGAGTGGCTGGCCGACCAGTGGGGTGCCGGCCGGCCATCTTCAAGAAAAGCACCTGGCCGGCCTACTTCCCCTTTTGACCACTTTACAGTTGTCCAGCTGTTTTTCAAAATATCTCAGCCCACCGGGGATATTTTGGGAGGGAAAGCTTGGGTGCATTTCCCTCCCCTTTTACACCCCTTTTGGTCCATTTAAGGGGCTGATGAGCTCCTTTGTTAGGGTTACAAATTTTTCCCTCAAGAGCCATCTCCCATAGCCTCCATCTTCATCTCCAAAACCCTAAAAAACCTTCAAGTCTCTACCTCCTTTGTTCATCAACACCAAGCCTCACCATCACCACTTCCATTCCAGCAGCAAAGGGAGCTTTTTCAAAGGCTAAGAACCAGCAAATTGAAGCCCAAGAAGCAACAAAAGCTTGATCTTCAAGGGTAAGTCTCAAATTCCCTTTTTCTAGCACATTTTTGCTTCAACTTTCTACCTACATGCTCTCCGTTTGGGTCCGACCCCTACTGATTTTGTGCTTATTTTGAGCCCCTCTACAACATTGTAGAAGGGCTCAACCTTGTTTGGTACCTCTATCATGCTCTTCCTTCAATATCACCTCTTATGCCAATATTTTGCATTGAATATCTAGCTTATGAATGATCTGATTTTGAGCCTGATATAAACTGTGAGTGGGCCTATTTTGAGCCCCTCTTCAACATTGAAGAAGGGCTCAACCATGTTTGGCCCCTCTATCATGCACTTTCTTTGTAATTCTCCATATTTACCGTAAAATTGCATGATTTATTTGGCCTGTTTGTGATCTGATTTGGAGCATCTCATGAACTGATATTGTGCTTATTTTGATCCCCTCTCCAACATTGAAGAAGGACTCAACCTTGTTTTCATGCTCTGCATGCCACTTGCTTTGAATTCATGTTCTACTCTTACTCTTACATGCTATTTTTAGCTCATGAGTGATCTGTTTTCGGGCATACAATATATTGTGAGTGGGCCTATTTTGAGCCCCTCTTCAACATTGAAGAAGGGCTCAACCATGTTTGGTAACTCCATCTTACACTTGCTTCAGAATTCCTCCAATTTACCGTAAAATTGCATGCTTTGTTAGGCTTGCTTAGCTTCTGTTTTGAGCCTTCATCAGACTAGGAAAGTGTCTTATTTTGGCCTACTCTTCATATTTTGTTAAGGGTCCAAGACTGTTTGATGCATCCTTTTGGTATCTCATGTTATAGCCTTTGTTGGCTTTATTTTGCATGCTATGTTGAGCATATCTACATACTGAATTGGGGGATGTCATCTACAGAAAATGTTCATATTTTTGGTCACTCTTTAATGTTTTAGAACTGTATTTTTCAGTTTGAGCATTGTACATACCACTTGTTTCATTATTCCCCTCTTTTCCCCCATTTTTGCATGCTATTTTTGCCATACTTGTGATTGTTGTTTGGCCATTTCTTGTACTGTAAAAATGCTATTTTAGGGGCTGCCTAGCATCTGTATTTACATGTCGTTTCCATATTGTGCATGTTTGGCATAGCTGTAGGCCATTTCGGGTGCATAACATTGCATTTCGGGCATCGGGTGTAATTTTGCTATAATTCGGGGACTGTTTTTGCATCATTTTGGCTGCTGAAATTTACATTTTCCATATGCCATATGCCACATCTCATTTGCATGCCATTTTTATGCCTTAGGGCTGTGCCTCGGTTTGCGCGCCCGCGGGCACGCATTTTGAGGCACTTCATTTTCATTCATCGGCATCTTATGTGAGTGCGGCTGAGGCTCGCTCATGTTAGTGTAAGTCCATATTGCATTGTATTTGTCATTTTAGCTCTGTTGCATTCCATATGCCATTGTCTCGGTTTGCGTGCCCGCGGGCGCGCATTTCGAGGCACTTCGTTTTCATCTCACGGCCTCCCGTGTGAGTGTGGCTGAGGCCCTCTCATGTTGGTATAAGTCCAATTTGCATCGTGTATGTCATTTCATGCTTTAATACATTGCCTTGGTTTGCGCGCCCGTGGGCACGCATTTCGAGGCACCTCATTTTTATCCGACGGCCTCTTATGTGAGTGCGGCTGAGGTCCTCTCATGTTAGTGTAAGTCCAATTGCATCGTGTATGCCATTTCCTTGGTTTGCGTGCCCGTGTGCACGCATTTCGAGGCATCTCATTTTCATAGCATTGTGCATGTTAGAATTGCATATTAGCTGCATTACATGCATACCATGCATATTGCATCGTGTTCGGGATAGGAGTTAGCCCGGGCATGGGAAACGAGGCACGTTCCGTACTCCGAGTGACGGAACGGGTCTCAATTCCCAAGTCACCGACACTCCGGATTACCAATGATGGAGTTAGGTTTTGTTGTAGCATTCATTGTATTCATCCCATATTGAGTTATGCAACCCGATTCTTCGGCCATCATGCATTGATATGCGTGATTGGTGGCACGAGAATCGAGGCATGCATATATCTGTGAAATACATTGCTATGCCCTTTTCCTGCTCTCTGTTGCAGCAAAATGAGGAATCAACAACTTTTCGAAGTCGGGCGCGCATTTCGAGAAACATTGCAAACAGAGGCTAAATTGGGCATCCCAGTGGATTTCCGTGCAAAGGCAGCCCATCATACATCATTCATCAGAATCGAGGCAGCCCCCTGACTTGCATGCCTGTTTAAAGCTTTCTTAGTTAATTCGATAATTAATTAGAAAATCTGTATTATTCTTTTATTCGGACTGTATTATTATTTATTCGGACCCTCTGCGCGAGGGCATAACTGTAATAAGTGTGGGTGAGTGTGATGCATGTCTTCCAACCCCACGTCTTTCTTCCCTTTTATTTACCTGCTTACGATGGTTAGATTAGGGCATATTTTAATTAGCATACAGTATGACAGCATGTTTGCATCATTCATCTGTTTCGCACGCACCGGGCTCGGCGCATCATACAAACTGCATTTGTACTTCAATTCCAAATTGAATACGTGTTAGTTGTAGCATTCCATATGCCATGTTTAGAATAGCCGAGCCTGCTATAGTTGCATTATTGCATGCGTTGCATTAGGCATTTCTGTATAATTAGGATCATGCATAATTTCTAATCGGTTTTCTGTTTTGGCTTGGAGTACTTGGTAAGTTTTATGCTTTAGCATCCTTGCATGCGTGTAAGTGATTGCCATGAATAGCATGCTTACCATGAGGCTAAATGCTTATGTGATATAACTGTCTTGAATGCCTGTGGGTGGAGGTTGTGCTACTTGGATTGGACAATTCATCAAATGTTTGTTTTAAGCCCACTAGATAGTGGCAAAATCATGTTTTCTTAAGCCCACCTGAGGGTGGCAAATCCGCGTCTTAGCCTACCTGCGGGTAGCACCATCAAACCATTTTCAAACAAACAAACATGAAATGTTTTGTTCCAATTCAGGCGGTCCAGTCTATACTTGTCTGCTGCAAGCATCACATAGTAACCTAGGCTAATAATCGGAATAAGAACTCACAATGTTTTCAAAAACAGATATCATGGTTAGTAGAGGCCGGTCTTTGACCGGGCGAGCGGGGCTGCTCACGAAGTGACCTTCCCCAATCGTACCCAAGTTCCCGAGCCGAGGCAACTTTGGTGATGACGGACACGTGGCCTTTGGCACCGAGTCAGGGTTTCCTAAATTTCCCATTAAAAAAACATTTAGGTGGCGACTCTGTATCTGGCGAAGCAGTCCATGTTTGGCACTTCTTTCAAAAAATCTGTTTTCCAAAACGATTTGCCGGATTTGGACTCTGTGGTTCAAGATTAAGAACCGTGACATTTGAGTCCTTGAACTGTAGTGACCCCAATATGAACAGAACGGGACTTAACCCTCCCGGGGCGTTCGGGGACGTCTACAATAGGCATTCAGGCAGATATATCACATAAGCACATAGCCTCATGGTAAAGCATGCTATCATGGCAACACTCACACGCATGCAAGGATGCTAAAGCATAAAACTTACCGAGTACTCCAAGCCAAAACAAAGAGCTAATAGAAAACATGCATGAATCCTAACTATGCTGAGATGCCTAATGCAACACATGCAAAATGCAACTATAATAGGCTCGGTTATTCTAAGATGGCATATGACGATGCTACAGCTAACACGTATTCAACTTGAAATTGAAATACAATGCAGTTGGTATGATGCGCCGAGCCCGGTGCATGCAAGACAGATGAATGGATGCAAACATGCAAGCATAAGTATGCTAATTGAAACATGCCCTAATCTAACCATCATAAGCTGGTAAATTAAAGGGAGAAAGACGTGGGGTTGGAAGACATACATCACACACACACGCACACTTATTACAATTGTGCCCTCGCTCGGAGGGTCCGAATAAATAATACAGTCCGAATAAATAATTACAGTCCGAATAAGTACAAAGCCCTAATTAATTAACAAATTAACTAGGAAAGCAGTAAATTAGCATGCAAGCCCATGGACCGCCTCAGCTCTGTTCCGGATGATGAATGATGCATGCTTGAGTTGCCTTACGCGGAAATCCAGTGCGATGCCCCGGTTTGCCTCTGTTTGCAATTAATCCCGGAATGTTGTGCAAAGCTCTTTAAGGATGTTGATCCTTGATTTACTGCAATAGAGAGCAAGAAATGGGGCATGGCAAAGTATTTTCACATATGTATGCTCGCCTCGATCCTCGTGCCATCAATCACGCATCTCAATACATGATGGCCGAGGAGTCGAATTGCTCGACTCAATATGAAATGAATGCACATGAAAACACAACAAGACCGAGACTCCATCATGGTTAATTCGGAGTGTCGGTGACCGGGAATTGAGACACGTTCCGTCACTCGGAGTACGAAACGTCCCTTGTTTCCCATGCTTGGGCTAACTCCTATCCCAAACACGATACAATATGCATGACATGCATGAATGCGACTAACATACAACATAGCATACACAATGCTATGAAATGGCATACACAATGCTTGATGTAACATGGCATACACAATGCTCTAACATACAACCTAACATACGCAATGCTATGAATTGAAATGGCATACACAATGCACGATGGACTTACACCAATATGAGTGGACCTCAGCCCCACTCACATCAGCGGCCATAAGATGAAAAAGAGACAACCGAAATGCGTGCACACATGCACGCATACCGAGGACCGAATCTAAGGCATCAAATGCCACTCTACCAAAGCATGGCAAGGCATGAAATATGGCATACAAACATGCAAATTCCAGCACTGAAATGAGATGCACAATGGTCTCGAATCATGGAAATATGTCATACAATGCATGGAATAGGCCCCGAAACTCAAAACTAGGCACATGTATTGAACTACAACCATGCAAAGCAAGCATTATTTGACTATGAAGCACAAAGACAGAGCCAAGGCAGTCCCAAAATATGCACATTACTAGTTTGAAGCATGGCCAAAAAGTGTTAACATGAAGGGCTAAATCAACATGTTACAAAAGCTAGTAAGCATGGTTTATATGGCATGTATATGAAGCATATGAAATCTCATTAAACCAACCAAAAACAGTGAATAAAATATGTCAAAATATGCCTAAATACCCACTAAAATGCATCCAATACATGCAAAAATGATGAGCTCCTTTGAAAGGCTACAAGAGGGGTTACTCTACACATGCATGATAGACACTTAGCATAGCAAAATCAACTCTGGAAATCAAATATGACAGCTCTAAAACTCACCAAAAAGGCCCTGAGAAATGACTTCAAAGCATGCAAGATGGAGCCCCTTTGGAAGGCCAAAAAGGCCAACAAACAAGACAAGGAGAGAGGGGGTCACCCCCCTCTGATTTTGGCTCTCAAAATAGTATTCTAGCCACTGAAAATCCACTAGATTTCAGTGGCTAGAAGGCCAAACAAAGCATGCAACAAAGGCTTAGATGTAAGGCTCAAAACAAGAGGCAATCAAGCATACAAGGAAGTATATGACCTCAAACAGAAAAATACCCTTAATCAAACATCAAGAGGGGCTCAAGACAAGACTTTTTCCAGTTTATAATAAATCTCGAAAATGTTCACAAGTAAGGCTAAAATAGGATGCAAAATTAGCCCTAAAAGAGGGATTGAGAAAACAAGGAAGTAGATGACCTCAAACAGAAAAATGTCCTTAAACAAAGTTTAAGAGGGGGTCAAAATATGACACTTTACAGTTTAGGTCGAAGCCCAGAAATGCCTGCAAATAAGACTAAGATATGATGCAAGATAAGGCTACAAAGAGGGAGATAGTGACTTACCCTTGTAGAGCCGACCTCCAGCAGCTTTTGGACCAAGAATGTGAGCTCTCTACCTCTGCAAATGACCTTCAAGGTGCTGGAATGGAGTGTGGAGGTGGTAGGCTATGAGTTGTAGTGTAAATAGCCAAGGATAATGGACTTTAGAGCTTGGGAGAGAGAGCTATGGAGGGAGATGGGTGTATGCCTTAGAAAATATGTCTAACCCTTGCAAATGGAGATGAAAGGTTGGTTATATAGAGGAGAAAGGCTATGGCTTCTTGGAGAAGCCTCAAAGGGGGGGTCAAAGCTTCTAAAGGAAGCTTCAAGCTTCCTCAAGAAGCTTGACCAAAGAGTCCAACTTCTCTAACAAGCTAAGCAAAGGGTCAAAAACCACCTTTTAAGGACCAAAACAAGGACCAAATCTCGGACAGTGGGTCAAGTGCAAAATAGCTGGCACAGCTGGAACACACTCAGGAGCGCAAACATGGCCTACCAGTTAAAAAGGTTCAAGGTGGTCGGCGGACCAGGCAAGGTGGTAGGCGCGACCAGGGGTCAAAAGGTTCAAGTAGAATTACTGGTCGGCCATACCAGAAAGGTGGCCTCCCAGGTGAGTAAAATACAGCTGTATGGTGAAAAACCAGAAAATGTTGCCCAAGAGAGAGAAAAATCAGCTTTTTAGAGGGGTTCAAAAGGGTCAAGAATAATTACTGGTCAGCCTACCCATATTGGTGGCCTCCCAGGAGTGTACAACACAATGGTGTGGTGGAGGGCCAGAAAAAGTGGCCCGGGAGTGAGGAAAACCAGCTTTCTAGTGAGAAAAACGGGCGATGAAGAGCGATGAAGAGAAAAGCTGGTTTTTTAGAAAAATTGCTGGTCTCCCACCCTCCTACAACCTTTCTAACAATGAAAATAAGGTCCCTGCCAAAAATGGACCAAGACGGATGCAAAACGAAGGTTCGGGGGCCAAAACACACAGTTCGGGGCCCCGAAAACAGGCTGTTAGACATCGGAAGTGGCGTTCGACCACGAAGGTGGTCTCTCGGGCCACAGTGTCCCTTAAAAGGGAGGAAATAAGGTGTGTACCAAAAATCGGAGCAAACGGAGGTAGTTAAGCGGTCCCGAACCGAGGCGTACGGCCGACGGCTCCGAAAATCGAAAACCGGGCTCCAAACGGGAAAAATGGCCTACGACCACGAAACGTAGCCTATGGCCACTAAGAGATGGTCTACGAGACCTCTCATTCCCTTCAGGAAGAGAAAACAGCAAAAACAGGGCCTGGTTCGCAAACCGAGGCAAAGCACAAAAGAATTCGGAAGTCCGGAAGTCCGGAGGCGAGGCTCGCAGCTGAAACTCCGCTACCTCAGAATGAGCACAATATGCAACATCACCAAGCGCTCAATCGGTGACGTCTGAGTCTTAAGGTCGGTCAAAAATGGGGTGTCTACACTTGTACCCCCTTCTGGTGTTTGTCCGTCAATGGCGGATTGTGGCAAATCTTCGTTGTGCGCCATTGATTCTAAAGAAGAAAAGCTTGATCAAGAGGTTTTGTTCTTGTCTGAATTCCCACAGACGGCGCCAATTGTACGGGAAAGAAATAAACCTTCTCGTATAATCCTGTTGATCAAGTCTGTGCTCCTTCGTATGACGTCACTCTACTACCTGAAAATACAAACGTGAGCTAGCCGGCAGGTGTGTGCCGGAAACCTCTCCGATGCCTAAGTCAGCAAGCTAGACAAATAGACAAAAGCTCTGTGTATTCGGGAATCAAAGTGGCGTTACCTCTCCATAGGTGATGTTTGTGAGCTTTTATAGGTTCCGTGTGGCACAATCCTAGTAGGACTCTTACTCCTCCATGCAGAGTCCTCTTAGGATTCCTACTCCTGAAGGATAATGCTTGTCCTTCAACACCCCCCTCACTGCTTAAACCAAGTGAGATGGTTATACCATGGCCAAATTCCAATTTGGCCGAAGTAAGCATGGCCACGCCGAGCCACAGAGTAGACCAAACTATCCTTAGTTCGGTTCTTCCTTTAATGCCCTTACCTCAGTTCCTCCTGCACGAACTGTGGTACGCCCAAAACCGAACTAACTTTTAGCAAGGTTTAGACCGAGCTAGTTACACTCTGCCATGACCGGTATAAGTTCAAAGCATCTTAAAACCGATCTAACTACAAAGCATCCTTCGACCGGTCTAACATCAAGCCTCCCTCAGACCGGACTAACTTCTGGGATTTGGGACCGGACTAACTTCAAAGGCCCCTTCAAGACCGGAGTAACTTTACGGCCATTTTACTCAGCACTTCGCATAACGGCCCATTATCCAGCTCGGCCCAATTTTCATTATAAATTACCCTCTCATATATATATATAATCCATTTCATATTTCAACGAGGAGGGAGCTTCAAGTGCTGGAGGATTGACAAGTTGGCCCATAAAGGAGAGGAGTTTCAAATGATTTTGACCCCCAAAAAAAAATGCTCATTTAAAAAGAACGGTAAGTTCACACAGTTAACTAGACTCACACCCTTGATTTGAGTCCTTTATTTTAAAAGCTATTATATGTGATCATTCATTAAAATAAATTGATATGATAAACGTAATCATAATTTCTTTACATTTTAATATTTGTATTCAAAATAATTTCTTCATATTTGTATTCAAAATGATAAATTATTATCAATCTAATTTGATCTTGCAAAAGCAGAAAAAGAAGAAAAAATGTTTGTGTATGTGTGTGTGTGTGTGTGTGTGTGTGTGTGTGAGAGAGAGAGAGAGAACGCAAACACCAGTAAGTCAAAAGAAGAAGAAAATTGTTTTTTGCCAAAACAGCTGTTAGTTTGCCTCCATGTATTTCCTAACATTTTGAAATTTCACAAGTAAACAAGTAGTCAAATTGCTAAGTAAAATTTCAACGAAGGTCAGACTATACATTGATCTCTCAGCTTGACCTAAGCTGCAATCAAACTCATTGTCACTGTCATCGTCATCCAAGAATAAACCACTAGATCTTAAAAGCAGAAGATACCCAGCTCACTGGCCTTCTCCTTCTCGAATGTCTCAAAGTACTGATATATGATTGTAACCGCAAGTAGAATTCCTGTCCCCGAACAAATTGCCCCTCAGTAAATGAAAAGACGAGTGTGCCCCTTAGTAATTGTAAGAGAGAGCACGTGAGAGGCATATGATGACTTTCCATTCATAATTTCAAACGGGCGTCAATTATTGGACGAATTTGACATACCTCGTTAAATTCAGGGGCAAAATCGAGCAAATTGAAATGACAAGGACCAAAATGACACACGAAGTAAACTACAGGGACTATTTATGTAATTTGCCCTTTTATCTTTAGTGTGTAGAAATAATTTTTAAAAATTTAAAAATATTTTTTGACATTTATTTTTGTCAAATTAGTTTATATTTTATCAAATTGACGACTTTGCCCTTAAAATTGAGCAATGATATATTCAATTGTCCTTATTTAGAATAAGATTTAAAATTCAGGGTCAAATGTGTCACAATTGAAAAGTCAGGCATTAAAGTAATACAAGCCTCAAATTATAGAGACCTTTAATATAATTCGCGCTAATTTCAAACTTCTATATTCTGAGATTTCACTTAACATTGTACATTCCATGTAGAACATATACAAATACAATAATGATTTTCACATTATTAATACCCTAGGTTTACTTCAGCTACTGGATAAACACAGAAAGAGACCAATATGAGCCTTAACAAAGTCTTTCTGAAACTCAACAGATTATGACAACCATATGGGCCGTGGTGATGAATTTCTATCGACGCATCATCATGCCTGGGACTTCATATTCGAATTCCAACGCCAATTGTCTAGGTAAAGGCTGAGTATCTCTTTGCCAAGATATGTAAGCCGCAATCATAATTCAAATTAATAATAAAAGGCTAAAAGTAATACATACTAGCATTGTCACTGTCCAATACATGAACTTATTCAGGTTGAAAGCAATGATGAGGCTCTCAAGTATCAAATAAGGCCACATTTTTCCAATAACCATGCATGCCAATAGGGATACAAGAAAGTACAATGCGTACAAAACTGAAACATTTCCTTACCAAACGGGATAAACAACATTTGGCTTCTTTGTGCCAACAACAACAGGCCCCATACAGAAAGTTTAGCATGATCATAATCACATTATCAAGAGTAGCACACTCCAATATACAATTCTAGTTCAATTCTCATTACACAAATTGCATATCAAACATACAACAAATATTAGTCTAAAATTGCCATAAAACATATAAGCAAAGATGCAAAACAAATTGCGGCTGGATGCATTTGAAGAATTATCAGTTCTTTACAAGCAAAAAAAAAGCAAATAGCTCGCCAGAAGCCTATATAAGATCAAAATAAGACAAAACTAAGGCTTGCCAAAAAGAACTAGTCCATAGTCGGAGGGTACCACGAATTTCTCACCGAAAACATGTTCGAAATGGTTTTGGCAAAATCAGATTTTTCTTCAATTTTGGTCTAATTTTTAGGTGGGATCCATGCGCCAAACTTGGTGAGTCTGAGTGGTAATGCGTTTTATGCTGCATTGTGATTCACGTAGTATATTTGGTTGCTCAAAACTATTATTGAATGAATGAAAAATTGAAGCCAAACTGAGCTCTATGGAAATGGTGTTCTTGGTGAAATTTCCATAAAAATTGAATTAAAGCTTCTCCTACATTGGTTTGGTGGGCAAACTTTGTGTGGGTTTATAAGGCTTGGATTTGGAACTTGAGGTAAGCCCTAAGGGGCACTCAAGTTTTGTAAAAGGAGAGGTTATGGACAAAATGGACTAGACCCATTGGATCCAAAATAAACACACGCGCTGCCGCCGTCCATCCGGGCCGGCTAGGTGCGTGTGTGAGGTTGGATTGGGCTTGTCGAGCCCAATACTAATTCTTTTTGGACCAAAAACATTTGAATTTTTTATTTTTCATTTTTGAAAAATAAATTCTAACCTTTTGAATTCAAATTTCGGTTGGAAAAATTCAAATTTGGCTTACACCTTTCTGTACAGATTTTAATCTGTACCGAATAGATTCATATCTGTTCATTTCAAACCCAAACAGTTTCTTATTTGTTCAAAATTCAAATCGAACAGGTTTGTATCTGTTCATTCAAAACCAAACAGGTCTTGTATCTATTCAAACAGGTCTGCTACCTGTTGGATTCAAACCAAACAGCCACTATTCCATCTATAAATAGGCAGTCCCTTATTTGGATTTTTCACTTAATTTTCGTCCTCAATTCTGCTATTTCTCTCTCTACATTTTGCTACATTATTTTCCTACAAGAAAGAGTGTAAACACAAAGTGTGTTCGTTGTGCGAATAGTTTATAGTGCTGCTACTAATCGTTGTTGATCACTTTTTCCTGGGAGATATATCTGAAAGCACTGTTAAGAGGACGAATCTGTCTTAAGTACATAGTGTTAAACATTGGACTTGATCCAAATTTGTTCCAAAAATTAATAAGGTAAGTAATTAATGTACTTTCGGTTTTATTATCTCTTCTTTTTCAGATTCTGTTTTTGTTTTTGTTTTTATAACAAAATAAGAATCTCTATTGTTTTGTTTTGTTTTATTTATTGTTTTGATTTTTGTAATCAAACAGTTTCTCTTATTTCTGTAACTCTTTCATTTAATACATTGAAGATTGTCCAACAATCTTAAGACAAAATATTTTTCGTATCTTCATTGTATTTATTTTTTGTGCTTTTGCGAAGTGATATTCTAGTTGGAAAATACAAATAGTAGTCATATATTGTTTGATAAATAGTAGTAATATATTGTTTATTTTCTTTGATAAATAGTAGTAATATACTGTTTGTCATTAACAATTTCAGAATATTAATTTGTGTAGTAGTGTTACAGAAAATTGTTGTGTGGTATTTTATTTTTCTGGTTTTAGTAACTAGAAAAGTAAAATTATTTTGTGTTATAATTTATTTTCTGGTTTTAGTAACTAGAAAATTAATTTGTGCTTTGATTTTTTCTGATTTTTGTAATCAGATATTATGGATACTGCAACTGAAAGTGGTACTCCAATTGTTACAACGACTCTGGTCCCTATACAAAACCATATTCAAGTTCCAATAAATCATGGAGAAAAATCGAAAATATTTAATGGCACCGAGTTTAAGAGATAGCAGCAGAAAATGATGTTCTATCTTACAACTCTTAATCTTTCCCGGTTTCTCTATGAAGAGGCTCCAGTGCTTAAAGAGGATGAAAGCGATCGACAAGTTGTTACCACTATAGACGCCTGGAAACATTCTGATTTTCTGTACAGAAACTACATCCTAAATAGCCTAGACAACATGCTGTATAATGTTTACAGTCCTCTGAAAACAGAAAAAGAATTGTGGGATTCTTTAGAAAAAAATACAAGACAGAGGATGCCGGCATAAAGCAGTTTGTTGTCGGTAAATTTCTAGATTTTGTTATGGTCGACTCCCAAACAGTAATTTCTCAAGTTCAAAATTTTCAATTAATTTTGCATGACATTCATGCTGAAGATATGTCTCTTAGCGAGTCTTTTCAAGTCGCTACATTAGTGGAAAAATTACCACCGGCTTGGAAAGATTTCAAAATTATTTGAAATATAAATGCAAATAGATGACCATAGATGAACTAATTGTAAGACTGAGAATTAAGGAAGATAACCGTAAGGCTGAAAAGAAGAATGGTAAAAATCCCATTGAGTTCAAGGCTAATGTGGTTGAACATGTGCCCAAACCACATAACAAAAAGAGGAAGTTTGGTGGAGATGGTCCTAAACAAGGCGACAACAATGGCAATAAAAAGTTCAAAGATAAATGCTATAACTGTGGCAAGACTGGACATCGTGCCTCTGATTGCCGCCGCCCAAAGAAGGATCGCAGAAATACAAGCAAGAAGACCACCAATCAAGCCAATGTAACAAAGTTAGATTACATCTCTGATGATGTAAATGACATCAATCTCTCTGTTGTGATGTCTGAGGCTAATTTGGTTAGAAATCCCAAGGGCTGGTGGATTGACACTGAGGCAACTCGTTACATTTACACGGACAAGAAGATGTTCACTACATATAATGAGGCTGCAAATGGTTAACAACTTTTCATAATTCTTCTACTTCTACTATGGCTGGATAAGGAAATGTGATCTTGAAGATGACATCGGGAAAGGAACTTAGCCTCAACAACATGCTACATGTGCCAGACATCCGGAAGAATTTAGTTTCTGGTTCTTTGTTAAGTAAGAATGGTTTTAGGCTTGTATTTGAGTCTGATAGATTTGTATTAACAAAGAGTGATATGTATGTTGGTAAGAGATACATCAGTGATAGTCTCTTTAAGTTGAATTTAATGACTGTTGTACCAAAACTTTCTATTAATAAGAAGAACACATATTTTCCTTATATTCTTGAGTTAAATTTATGGTATGGTAGATTAGGACATGTAAATTTTGATGCTTTGCGTAGACTAATTGGTTTGAATTATATACTAAAGTTTGAAATTGATCTTAATCACAAATGTGAGATTTGTGTAGAAGTGAAACTAACTAAGGCTCCATTTAAATCAGTTAAAAGAAAAACCGAACCTCTAGAATTAATTCATACTGATATATGTGATCTTAAATCTGTTCAAACTAGAGGAGGCAAAAAGTATTTCAAAACACTTATCGATGATTGCACAAAATATTGTTATGTATATTTACTTAGAAGTAAAGATGAAGCCTTGGAAATGTTTGAACTCTATAAAACTGAAGTTGAAAATCAAGTTGGTAAAACTATTAAAATGGTTAGAAGTGATAGGGGTGATAAATATGATGCACCTTTAAATGAATTTTGTACACAACATAGCATTATTCACCAAACTACAGCACCCTATTCTCGACTGCAAAATAGAAATGCCGAAAAAAATAATAGAACTTTTAAAGAAATGATGAATGCCATGTTACTAAGTTCAAGCTTACTTGTGGGGGGAAGCAATATTATATGCTGATTATGTTGTTAACAGAATACCCTACAAGAAAACAAATAGCACTCCTTATGAATTATGGAAAGGTTGACCACCTTTCTACAAATACTTAAAAATGTAGGGGTGTTTAGCAAATGTAGAAGTTCCTGTTCCAAAAAAGACTAAGATATGACCAAAAGCAGTGGATTGTGTGTTTATTGGTTATGCTCAGAATAGTAGTGCATATCGATTTTTGACTTATAAATCAGAAATACCTGATATACATGTGAACACTATTATAGAGTCAAGGAATGCTGTGTTTTTTGAACATGTTTTTCCTTACACGAAATAAAAGGAATTAAGTTCACATAAAAGAACTTATGATTGTACACAAAGTCAAGAGACTAATGACAAACAAACGCAAGAGACTAGTGATGGTCTCGACCAACAGGATTTAACTGATGATGAACCAAGACGAAGTAAGAGAACAAAAATATCAAAATCCTTTGGTCCAGATTTTCTGACATACCTGTTAGAAAATGAACCTCAAAACTTTAAAGAAGTAATGATAGGTCCTAAAGCACCTTTGTGAAAAGAAGCTGTTAATAATGAAATTGAATCCATTATGCAAAATCATACTTGGGAATTGGTGGATCTTCTACTTGGTTCTAAACCTCTTGGATATAATGGATATTCAAAAGAAAAATAAAAGCAGATGATTGAATAGACAAGTATAAAGCAAGACTTGTGGTAAAAGGTTACGGACAAAATGAAGGTCTGGATTATTTTGACACATATTTTCTTGTGACAAAAATAACGTCCATCCTCATGCTTATTACTATAGCAGCGTTGTATAAGCTAGAGATACATCAAATGGATGTTAAGACAGCTTTCTTAAACGGTGATCTAAATGAAGAGATCTATATGGAGCAACCCGATGGGGTTATAGTGCCAGGGCAAGAAAAGAAAGTTTGTCAAAATCCCTCTGTGGATTAAAACAAGATCCTAAGCAATGGCATGAAAAATTTGATCATGCTATGCTTACTAATGGGTTTAAGATAAACAAATGTAACTAGTGCCTCTATGTTAAAAACACTGACAAAGGTTATGTCATAATTTGTTTTTATGTGGATGACATGCTTATTATAGGAAGCAGTTAAAATATGATCAAATCAACTAAGGAAATACTGAACAAAATATTTGATATGAAAGATATGGGAGTCACAAATATAATATTAGGAATGAAAAGTACTAAAACATCTGATAGATATGCATTATCTCAATCTCATTATATTAAGAAAATTCTTGATAAATATATCAAGGATGATATAAATGTAGCAAAAACACCTATAGACATCAGTCTTTATTTATCAAAAAATAAGGTGATGTAGTGTCTCAGTTAAAATACTCCCAAATCATTGGAAGCCTAATGTACCGAATGAATTGCACTCGTCCTGATATAGCTTATGCTGTCAGTAGATTGAGTAGGTACACTAGTAACCCCGGAGAAGACCATTGGAAATCGATCATTCGGGTTCTTAGATATCTAAGATTTACCTGTGATCATGGCTTAAACTTCACTCAATATCCAGCAGTACTCGAAGGCTATTGTGATGCAAATTGGATATCAGATACCAAAGATTCAAAATCCACTAGTGGATATGCCTTTACTCTAGAAGGCGCTGCTGTTTCTTGGAAATCCACAAAACAAACATGCATCACACGATCCATAATGGAATCTGAGTTCATTGCTTTAGACAAAGCAGGAGAAGAAGCAGAATGGCTTCGCCACTTCTTAGAAGACATTCCAATGTGGCCAAAACCTGTGCCAGCTATTTGCATTCATTGTGATAGTCAATCTATAATAGACAGGGCATATAGTCATATATATAATGGTAATTCATAACATATTCGCCATCGATATAATACCGTAGGACAATTTCTCTCAAATGGAATAATCTTAATAAATTATATAAAATCTAAAGAGAATATTGCAGATCCGTTAACAAAAGGTTTGACAAAAGAGTAAGTGTATAGTTCGTCGAAGAGGATGGGATTAAAGCCTATTACATAAGAGTCATCAAAATGGTAACCCTACTTAGATGACTGGAAATCCCAAGAACTAAGTTCAAAGGAACAACTAAATTATATGTGGTTCGCCAGAAATCACCAAGGGATTGAAATTCCCTACCCATTCCTATAGTGAGAGTGATGTCTGCAACATGTATTGTATGCATGGGTTTAAGGATAAGCTTCGCTTTTAATGATTACTTATATCTTGATTTAGGCAAAAATCAAGACGAGTATAAGGGATACAATAAGAATCACCTATATGAGTGTCGAATTGGGGCCGGTTCTATGAGAATAAAAAGGCTAAATTCTATAGAAGCACTCATGAACAACCAGGAGCGTTCAAGGCCAAAATGAACACAACCGTGAGAATCACGATGTGTCAGAAGAATTTTGTGTGAAATCTTTTGTCTTGACTTACACAAATGGCTGAACGATTCAAGGCATCGCGTCCATTGGTTAACTAATAAATCCGATAGGTTATCACTAGGAAATATTCAAGGCCGAAAGCTACCGATCCTGATGCAAGATATTTTTGATTTATACTCTTTCGACAAATTTTACATATTGTTGCATTTTCGTTGTCATCAAATTCCATTCATGTGAGGGATTGCTAGAAATGGTTTTCGAAAAATCAGATTTTTCCTCAACTTTGGTCTAATTTTTAGGTGGGATCCATGGGCCAAAGTTGGCGGGTCTAAATGGTAACGCATTCTATGCCACGTTGTGATTCACGTAGTATATTTGGTTGCTCAAAACCATTATCGGGTGAATGGGAAACTGAAGCCAAAGTGAGCTCCATGGAAATGGTGTTTTTGGTGAAATTTCCATAAACCCAAAATAAACACACACGCGCCGTCGTCGCTGTCCGTTCGGTCGGTCGAGCAGGCTGGGCTGGGCTGGGCCTAGGCTTGGGCGCAGGTGCGTAGTGTGAGGTTGGGTTGGGCTTGTTCAGCCCAATACTAATTCTTTTTGGGCAAAAAACATTTGAATTTTTTATTTTTTATTTTTGAAAAATAAATTCTGACTGTTTGAATTCAAATTTCGGTTGGAAAAATTCAAATTTGACTTGCACCTTTCTGTACAAATTTTAATCTGACTGAACAAATTCATATTTATTTATTTCAAACCCAAACAGTTTCTTATTTGTTCAAAATTCAAATCGAACAGGTTTGTATCTGTTCATTCAAAACTGAACAGGTCTTGTACCTATTCAAACAAGTCTGCTACCTATTGGATTCAAACAGAACAGCTACTATTCCATCTATAAATAGGCAGTCTCTCATTTGAATTTTTCACTTAATTTTCATCTTGATGCTGTTATTGCTCTCTCTACATTTTGCTGCATTATTTTCCTATGGAAAATAGTGTAAACACAAGTGTGTTCGTTGTCCAAATAATTTGTAATGCTACTACTATTCGTTGTTGATCATTTTATTCTGGGAGATAGATATCCGCAATCTGAAAACACCGTGGAGAGGACGAATCTATCTTAAGGACACAGTGTTAAATACTGGACTTGATCAAAATTTGTTCCAGAAATTAATAAGGTTTTTATTATCTTTTCTTTTTTAGATTCTGATTTTGTTTTTGTAACAAAACAAGAATCTGTTGTTTTATTTTATTTTGTTTAGGTGTCGTTTGGTAACACTTACGTTTTTAATTTTCTGTTTATATTTACAAAAATTTTAAAAATCAAAATAAAAACTTGTTTGGTAAATTTTTTATTTATAAATCAGTGGTCTCAGTTTATAAATTTGGTCAAAAAATGTAAACTCAAAAAATGTGTTTCCGTTTTGAGTTTTCAGTTTTTTTTTTTTTAACCACCCAACACTAGCCACCACCCGTCACCATTTTCCACCACCGTCTTCTGCTACCACACCCACCCCTCACCACTACCTGCCACCACCACTCACCACCCCCCTGCACACCACCCACCCCACCGCCGCCGCACCACCCACCTGCACCACCCCACCTCCCACCACCCAACAACCACCACACCACCACCACCACCCACCTGCCCCACCACCACCCACCACCCACACCTGCCACCAGCCCACTCGCCACCACCACCCACCCTTCGCCGCCGCCACCACCACCGCCACCACCACCACTACCCACCACCCACCTGCATCCACCTCCGCGAGCCACCACCCCACCCGCCACTACTACATCCACCGTCTACCACCACCACTCACTAGCACCTGCCACCACCATCCACCACCCGCCACCACCAGCCACCACCACCACCACCACACCCACCACCACCTGCACCCACCCACCACCACATCACCACCACGACCACCCACCACCCACCTGCACCCACCCACCACCCCTCACACCACGACCACCCACCACCGCACCGCCACCGTGCACTGCCACTACCACTCACTACCCACCACCACCACCACCACCACCACACCAACACCACCTACTCATCTACCACCAACACCATCCGTCCACCCACCCACCCGGCCACCACTCACACCACCACCGCCCGCTCATCCGCTACCGTCACTGCCACCACACCGCCATCCGCTACCACCACCACCACCACCCGCCATCCGCCCACCACCACCACCACCACCCCTCGCTACCCCCGCCACTGCCACCGTCACCCACCACCCACCCATCATCACCACCCGCCATCCGCCACCACCTGCCATCACCACTTACCACCCGTCACTACCACCACCACCA